>PVIY010046973.1:0-12288 GCA_004026745.1 Myrmecophaga tridactyla
GTATGGTATGTATAATCTTTTTTTCTCTATTATCGTTTTATTTCTTTTTCTGATGTCTTTTTATTTCTTTTTCTAAATCGATGCAAATGTTCTAAGAAATGATGAGTGTGCAACTATGTGATAATATTAAGAATTACTGATTGTATATGTAGAATGGAATGATATCTTAATGTTCTTTTGTTAAGTTTTTTAATTAATAAAAAAGTTTATAAAAAAAAATGGTATGTATTAGTTTCATTTTCACTGTCCTTAAAATCTGCTGAACTCTAGATCCAGGCTGGGTGAGCAGCGTTGTGGAGTGTCGCTTAGACCTGTCTCTGCCTCCTCAAGTCTTGCTTACCGTTTCCAGAATGCTCAACTTGCAGTCTCAGTGGAAGAATGTATTTCCTGGAAGAGTGAGAAAGATTTTGGGCTCAGGATATCAGATACACTGAACTTGTTTCTATGCCCCCTCATTCTGGCTCCAGAGAAATAAAACAGTTGCTATAGCAAGGTTGGTGATACTTTGTGTAGCTTCTGTGCTTTGAACTCTCTCTTCTCAGAGATCTTGTTACTTGTTCTAAGATCTCACTAGGTTCTCTTTTTCTCTGGACATGGTGTCTAGATCTTCAATTTTGAAACCAAAGTTGAACTCTTGACTCTGAAACCCAAATTTCTTTAGCAAGTCATTCTCTGGAATCAATACCAGGGTAAGGATTTTTCTGGAATGCCTTGATGAGAGTGCATAATTGGAGGTATAGGAGATACGGCACCATCTGGCTTCTCCAACTTGAATCTCTGCAGAGGGATCCTGCCTATGGGCATGGCTTGATTCTGGTTTTGTTCTCCAGAATGAGTGTCTAGTTCTTCAATTCTGAAACCCAATCCAGATTCTAAACTCTAAACTGATAATTTCTAAAGCAAGTTTCGTTTGGTAGCATAACCCGGGTACAGTTTTTGGTTGAAAGTATCAATGAGGACTTTCAATCGATCTGTTGTGAATTTGGTGTGATTGTGCCTTTGATACGTACTGATAATTTGGTTGCAGAGTTTTTCTGGGCCATGCTGAAAGAGATTTCTAATGTTTCAAACATGTGACTAGGAGTTCTTGCTCAATTTTTAAAATCAAATTTATTGAGGTATAATTCACATAAAAAATTATGACTTAATGAGTTCAATAAATTCAGTCATGTAACTACCAAAACAATTATGATATAAAAGATTTAAATCACCTAAAAGAGCTCCTTCATTATCCCTTGCAGTCAGACCCCTTTTCCACCCCAAATCTCTAGCATACCAATCCACTTTCTGTCATTATATTTTTACCTTTTCTAGAATTTCAAATAAATGGAATTATAAAGTATGATTTTTTTAGTCTAGCTTCTTCCTCTTAGCATGATGTTTCTGACAATCATCTATGCTGTTTCATATCAGGAGTTCATTCTTTTTTATTGCTGAGTACATTCCATTGTATGGCTAAATCACAATGGGTTTATAGGTATTTGGCTTTTTTTTAAGTTTGGGATAATATTAATGAGCTGCCATATACCTATTTACAAGTCTTTTCAGAGACATATACTTTCATTTGTCATGGGTAAATCCCTCCAAGTAGAATAACTGGGTTGTATAAATATTCAAATCTGTAACAGACTGCTCAACTGTTTACCAAAGTAGCTGTATCATTTTGCATTCTCACCAGTAGTATGAGAGTTTCAGTTGTACCACATCCTGGCCAGCACTGGGTAGTATCTTTTACTTACTGTCATTCTAATAGACATGAATTGGTATTTGTCATTTTAATTTGTACATCCCTAAAGACTGATGAAATTGTACATCTTTTCATATTATTATTTGATACAAATAGTGAGATGTCTGTTCAAATCTTGTTTCCTTTTTTTTTTTAAACATGGCATAGGCTTCTTATTGAGTTTTAAGGTTTCTTTATAAAAGATACCGGTACCTGGGCGGGCCACGGTGGCTCAGCAGGCAAGAATGCTTGCCTGCCATGCCAGAGGACCCGGGTTCGATTCCCGGTGCCTGCCCATGTAAAAAAAAAAAAAAAGATACCGGTACCTGGTTAAGTACAAATTTTACAAATGTTTCCTTCCAATCTGTAGCTTGTCTTTTAATTTTCATAATAGTGTCATCTGAAGAGCAAAAGCTTTTATTTTAATAAATTTAATTTATCACATTTTTCTTTTATGGTTCATATTTATGAGAAAAATCACAAGATTTCTTTCTATGTTTTACAGTTTTAACTATTATACTACATCTTATGATCCTCAAGTTAATATCCAGGAATGAGATATACTGCACATATATACATATCAGCATATACTATACTGACCTGATTACTGTGGCTTTATGGTAAGTCTAGAAATCAGGGATAGTAACCTCCAACTTTCTCTTTTCAAAATTGGTTCGGCTCTACTACATCCTTTACATTTTCATTTATGGAATTCATAATTCATAAATTATGGGATCTATAGTTCATAAATTATGGGATTAAAAAGTCAAAAGTCTGGAGACCGCGATGAAACAACAGATCAATTTAGGAAGAAACGACCTCTTCACAATAATGAGTCTTCCAATCTAAGAACATAATATATCTCCCCATTTCTTTAGGTCTTCTTTGATTTCTTTCAGTGATGTTTTATAGCATTTAGGATACAAGTCTTGTATATTTTGTATTAAACTTGTCCTTAAGAGCTTCATATATATAATGCTACTTTAGGTGGACTACTTTAAATTTCAATTTCGAATTATATTAGAAATACAATTGTTTCTTGTGTATTTATTTGGTATTCCACAAATCTGCTAAATTCACATCTCCTTAGGATTTTCTATATAGATGATTAGATAGTTTATGAATAAAAATAATTTTATTTCTTCATTTCAAATATGTTTATTGTTGATACCTCTTTCTCACCTTATTTCACTGATTATGACTTCAGTACAATGCTGAATAAAAGTGGTGGGAACGAACATCCTCTCCTGTTCCCACATCAGGGGAAAAGCATTCAATATTTCACCATTTAATATGACGTAGTTGTAGGTTTGTTTTTTTTGTATGCCATATGGCGGGGTCACATTTCATTCTTTTCCCACGTGAGTATCCTGTCATTGCAGCACGATTTGTTGAATTTTTGTTTGTTTTTGTTGGTTTCTTTGCTTGTTTGCTTGGGAAGTGCATGAGCCAGGAATCGAACTCAGGTCTCCAGCATGGCAGACGAGAATTCTACCACTGAATACCCTCGCACTTCCTAGTTGTAGGTTTTTTATAGTTATCTTTTATCAGATTGAAGAAATTCTAGTTTACTAAGAGCTTTTATAATTAATAGAACTTCAATTCTGTTAAATGTTTTTTTCTGCATATATCAAGAATATCACATTCTTTTTTCTTTTTTTTTTTTGGTATGTGAATATGGTGAATTATGTTTATTGATTTTCCAGCCTTAAATCAATCTTACTTTCCTAGGAAAATCCCACTTAGATATGATTTTTATATTTTGCTGGACTAAATTTACCAAAATTTTGTTAAGAGGTCTTATATTTAAGTTCATGTAGAATACTAGTCAGAAGTTTATTTTGTCTGGTTTGAGTATCATGGAATTTCTGGTGCCATAAAATGAAATTAGGAAGACGTTGACAGTACCATAGCAATACCATGGGTAAACAATATGGGGGGGAGAGGACAAGAGTTAAGGGGAGGTTTGGATTTTCTATTTGGTGAGGGTGTGTTCATCGATTATTTTTCTCTTAGGAGCAATGAAAATTGTCTAAAATTGAGAGTGTTGATGGACTGTTCACTTCGGACATTAAATATGATGCCCAACGGATGGAGGTGGCTAATGGATACACTGACTGAGAAGCAGAATGGCAAACTGTGGTGTATACACATAACTGAATATTGTGCAGCTAAAAAAAGGAATGAAGTCATGAGAAACGCAATGTTGTGAATATAAGCTGTGGGACATTATGTGATACAAAAGAAGCCAGAAATAAAAGAGCACTTAGAAAATGCTTAAGTCTCATTCAGAAAATACTTACAAGAAAATTGGGGCCTACAAGGTAAGCTCTTATAGCAGTCATGTTTGGTCCAGAATGGTAATTGTATTTATAGATTTTGAGAGGCTGTGCTACACATGTATAACCTGGTATGTGTCTGGAACTTTGAGTACCTGTGTGACACCTGAGACTCAGAGGAGGAGTTCTGCAATTCTGAAGGTGAGCATTGCCACATACAACAACGGCTAAAGAAACTGAAAAAAAGATCAGGCTTCAATTAGAGATAAGAACTAAGCCAATCAGGTCAGGACTAAGGTATGTCAGAATACAAGGGTAAGGAAGACATTGTCCATATTTTAGAACTTCACCTACTCTCTAAGACCAAGGGAAGAGAGGTTTATTTTGTCCAGAACCTAAACTTTCTGTAACACATGATCTAAATCAACCTGACTGGACAGATCATTTAAACAACCAAACACAGGGAACCCAGAATGGGAATGAGGGCTTGTAATTCTGTATAGCTTAATGTAATGCCCAGATACAACCGAGAGTATGTTGAGCACATAATTAAAAGTACTGGCAAAGTACATTGAGGGATGGGAGAAAAAATATGGAAATATTAAATTCTGCCACAAGGGAAACCCCTGATTTTGTCTCAAACATTAGGGACTTTCAAGTCAATAGGCCAAACCTGTGATCTTGAGGCTTGCTCTTGTGAAGCATGTTTATGTGGCAGAGAAGTTTAGCCCACCTATAGTTAAATGCTATAGTTATGCCTAAGAGTTACTTGCAGAGAACCTCTTGTGTTGCTCAGATGTGGTCTCTCTCTCCCTCTCAGCCCAACTCTCTCATTACCCTGTCCGCTACAAGGGACATGACATCCAGGGATAAAGGTCTCCCTGGCAATGTGGGATCGACACGTGGGATAAGCCTGGCCCTGGCACCATGGGATCGACAATGCCTTCCTGACCAAAAGGGGGGAGAGAATTGTAACAAATAAGGTATCAGTGACTGAGAGAGTTTAAATAGAGTTGAGAGGTTACTCTGGAGGCTACTCTTAGGCAAGCCTCAGTTAGATATTGCTACTACCATAGTTTGCCAGACCCCAACCAAAACTATACCGGCCAACCCTAAAGAACACCTAGGGCTCTATCGATCTGAGATTCTACATTAACAACATTACTTCCCAGAAACCTACAACCTCCAGAAGGGTTCCTAGGCCAGATAAGTCCTGGAACCCAGAGAGGCCAGCCTCTCCAGAACATCAGCTAGTTCCATCCCCCTATCTCATAATAGCGACAGCCGTTTCCAACCTGAAAAATTTAGAATACCCCTAGAGACTGGGAGAAAGATCAAAGGAGAAGGTGGTACTATAACAGAGAATACAGAATTTAACAAATGACTATGATTGCTGAGTCATTCTATTGATATTTCTTTTAGTCTTCGGTGTCTTGGAGCAGCTAGAAGGAAAAACCTAAAATTGTGGAATTGCAACCCAAACCCAAACTCTGAAATCTATTTTACAACCAATTGTTGTGGTATGCTTTGAAATTGGTTGCTTTTTTGTATATATGTTATTTTTCACAATTAAAAAAATAGTTTCCATCCTACTGGATATAACTGTGGTTTAGATTGCAGCACCCTAATGGCTTGAAGAATTTTGATTAGAAAAGCATTAAATTTTCATTTTAGAAAATTTAGAAACTACATGTAAAAGAAAGATAAAGAAAATAATCATTTTAATATACTGTCTAAAGATAACCACTAATATTTTATATAAAATACTCATAATCTTTTCTCTAAGTATAAAAACATGTACATATTGTATTTTGGGAAAGGGAGTCAAATTAAACATTTTTGTGCCACTTCAAAAAAAGAAATAAAATGAAGCAGAAAGTGGTCCCTCCTTATCAATTTTCTGGAAGAGCTTGTGTAGAATTGGTATCATTTCTGCATGTGTTTCATAGAATTCATGTGTAAAGCCATTTGGGCATGGAGTTTCTTCTTGGGGATGCACATTTCTTTAATATACACATAGGGTTATTCAACCTACCCATCTCTTCTTGAATGAGGTTTTGTAATTTGTGTCTTTGGAAGAAATCATCTATTTCATGTATGTTCTCATATTTACTGGCACAAAGTTGTTCACAGTATACTCTTATTACTCTTTTAATGTCAGTATGATCCTTAGTAATTTCCCCTCTTTCATTCCTAACATTGGTAATTAGTGCCTTCTCTTTTTTGTCTGAGTAAGGCTTGCTAGATCAATTTTATCAATCTTTACTATGAACCAGCTTTTGGTTCTACAGATTTTCATAGGTTTTTTTCTTTTTAATTTCATTGATTTCTGTTCTTAACTTTATTACCTACCTCCCTCCTGCTTACTCTGCATGGAATTTGCTCTTCTTTAATCTAGTTTCTTAAGGAGAAAGCTTTGATCACTAATGTAAGAACTTTTTACTTTTCTAATGCAAACACGTAATGCTATACATTTCCCTCTGAGCACACTGCTAGAGATTTTTCCCACACTGACCTATTTTCATTCAGTTCAAAATATTTCCTAATCTACTTTTATCAAATCCAGTGTACTTTTCAATTCAGATATGTTTGACATCTAAGGAATTCCATTTGGCCCTTTCTTTTTATCTTCCATTTCTAACTTCAGCAGGACCCTTTTCTTCCTTCTTGAACATGTGAAGCATATTTGTTAATGCTTTTTTAAACATTTTTGTCTACTAGCTTCATCATCTCTGTCATTCCTGGGATCTTATGTTTATGGGTTCTATTTCTTTGAATTCCTGGTAATTTTCAATAGGATACTAGATACAAGTTAATTTTACCATTGGTGGCTAGATTTGCTTTAACCTTAAACTGTGTTGTGTTTTGTTCTGAGTACATCATGTTCCTTGGAATCAACTTTAAGATTTTAATAGGACATCTGTGTAACCTCTATTCTAGAACAGAGGTTAGCAAATATTATGGTCCATGGGTTAAATCTGACCCCACGACCTATTTTTAAATGGCTCTCTAAGAATGGTTTTGATATTTTAAAAGCGTTGGAAAACAAACACACACAAAAGAACATGTAACAGAGATCATGTTCCCTGCATAAGCCGAACTATTTATTATCAGATTCTATGGTAATTTAGCTCTGCTACTAAGGCAATACCTTTCTAAGGATTCTGCCTGATGCCCCACATATTACAAGGTTATTCTACTCCCAACCAGTAGGAACTCAAACTATTTCTTGCTTTGTGTGAGCTCCAGAAATTGTTCTGCTTAATCATTTCCTGTGGTTTGTTCTCTGATCTAAGTAACTTTCTCTTATGTGTGTGCAGATTGCTAGTCAGTCAAGAACTTAGCAGAAACCTTCTGCAGATCTTTAAAGTTCTCTTCCACTCTCTGCAGTTCCAGCCTCTCTGGTACTCTATCCTGCAAATTCTAGATATCTTGGCCTCCTAAACTTTGATTTCTGCCTCCTCAGTTCAGTGAGACCACCAGGCTATTCTGGGATTCCCCCTTCCTGAGCAATAGCCTAAAAACTAGAACTGCAGCGCTTACCACATTATTTGTTTCCTGTCTTTCAGGGTTCCCAGTCCTGTGCTACCTATTGTCCAATATTTGAAAACCATTCTTTCCCATGTTTCCTTTGGTTTTCCAGTTGTTTATGGAGGAGATTAAATATACACTGTGTTATACCATGTGGCTAAGAATAGAAATCATTGTGTTTTCTGAAGCTTACTTTTTTTTAAAATCTAAATAAATGTTATTTATGTTAACATGTAATGGATTTACTGAAATTATTTTAAAATGAATTAATAGATACTTTTGAAATTTCTAGGCTCTATTTTCTTCTTAGACCCAGGGGCTATTTGGAAGTGTGATTTTAGTTTCCAAATATTTTGTGATTTTTCAGAGAATTTTCTATTACTGACTTCTAATTTAATTCCACAGAAAATACTTTGTATCCTGGATGGATACGTGAGAGGAATTCTTTGGAGTTCTCTAAGGTTCTCTGTGCTGCTCTCTCTTCTCTAGTATTCTTGTCCTGCAAACATGAGCCAACTTGGTTTCCTGGTCTCTCAGTCCTTCTCCTTCACATGGGAAGTCCACCGGGTTCTACCTGGGTTTGCCCTTCTGCACTGCAACCTGGAAACTCTTCCAAGGCAGTAAAAGCTGAGGCAATTAAGAGGCTTATCCAATTTTTTCCACATCTCTCACGGATTCCCATTCTTTGATACCTGACACCCAATGTTTAAAAAGTGTTGTTTAAGGTATTAACAATGTATTTTGATTGCTGTAAGCAGGAGAGTAAATAATTTTATCTTAATCAGAAGCTAAGTCCTCTAAATTTTATATGATACATGTTGATAGATATAACCACATAAAAAAAGCTCTTTGGTGTCCTTGATAAAGAGTGTAAAGAGGCTTAGAGAGTTGAGAACCTTGGTTCTAAATGCTAGAATGCCTCCAGATGTAGCCTTAGGCTCTGTTTCCTAGTAGCATTGTCCTTCCAGGCATCTTAGCTAGTTCTACAACTTTAAATACTACCTAGTGAACTGCAATATGTCATTTTAGTCAGGTAGACCCATACATCATAACTAATTCTCTTTCCCATTTGGATATACAATAAAAACCAAACTTAACAGAAATTTTGATTTCCTTTCCCCACCCACAACCCTTCCCTGCTCTTTTCCATCTCAGTAAATGGCACCATCATCTGCCCTGTTGATTAAACCAGAAATGTAGGAATCATTCTTCATGCCTCTTTATGTCATTTATCACATTAAATCGACCTGTAAATACTATTGGTTCTACTCTCAAAGTTCACCTTAAATTGCCCATTTTACTGCTACATTGCTACCATTCTAGACTAGGCCAAATTTAGGGCCTAGTTTAATGAAATAGCCTCACTTCATTCAAGTCTCTTCTCACACATCATATCACCTTCTCTAAGGCCTTCCCTGACCAACAAATACAGAATATCAGCTCTGTTGTTCTTTTATTCATGCCTTATGTTTCTTCTTTGCATTATTATGATCTGACTACTACACACTTTACCTATTATTTTGTTGTCTGACTATCCCCATTAAAACATAAGCCCCAAATGGGCAAACTTAGTCTGTTTTGCTTAATGCTGTATTTCCAATACCTATAATATTTTCTGGGACACAGTAATTGCTGATCTGTAAGTACTTATTGAGAAAAGAGCTTCCCGACTGATTTTCTAGCTATTTCTTGCTCACCTATAACTTATTCTTTCCTCAACAGATATCATGATCTTTTTCAATGCAGATAAAATCATGTTACCTATACTTCTAAACCCTTCAATGGCTTTCTTTTGCACTGAGCGATAAAATTCAAAATAAAGTCTTGCAAGGTCTTACATGATCTGGCCCCCTGCTTTTCCTTATACCATTACCCCCACTTGCTCACATACTCAAACCATACTCACCTCTTTCGTTTCTACAATAGGGCCCTTGCCCCTCACGTTCCCTCTGCCTGGAACACTCTTCCTCTAGCTCTCTGAATGGCTGCCTGTTTATTTCTTTTACTTAAAATTCATCTTAAATGTCAACTCTTCAAGAAAAGCATTTTCTATCTTTTGTATCCTACATAGTTTCTATCAAGTTACCCTATGTTACTTTCTTCAGAATACTTGCCACCTATAACTATTGTAATACGTGTCTGCTAATCTGTTAATTTACTATATTATTTATCTGTCTGCTACTAGTGTAAGTTCCATGAAAGGAGAGACCTTGTCTCATTGTTGTATTCCTAGTACCTAGGTATCTGCTGGTACACAGTAGATGTTTAGTAAACATTTGTTGAATTAATAAATGACAAAACAAAAAAAGAAAGCAATAAATTAAACCATGCTAAAACACCTTGCCTACTTAACAATGTTAAGCTGGGGCTCCCAGGAAAAGTTTCAGAAGATAACCAGAATGCTCACTGCAGTTTTTTCTGACTATAAAACTATATTGTACCAGGATAAATATGCAAAAAAAATACATCTGTTTTAGGGAGGTGAAATAACTTTTCAGTAGGCTAAGATCCCTCCTCCTATTGGAGCAATTCACAGACCTAATTAAGAAGATTTAACAAAAGCATGTGAGCTTTAAAACTTCAACTTGTGTGTGAGACTAAAGGGAGAAATGTTTATTTGGTACAAAATTTATATTTTGGATAGTGCATTTCCTAATATAACTTGTATGGTCAGTTTAGTTAACACTATAAGTACATGGAATCTTGAATAGGGCATGAGATTTTGTTGGTTTGTCCAGGTTAGTGTGATGCCCTGAAAAATTCCAGAGTGGATTAAGACAGTGAATAGAGAAGTATTTGCAAAGTCCTCTTGGGGGAATGGGGAGAAAGGGGGCAATATTCAACTTCCCCATTTGGAGAACTTCTGATATTCTAGCAAGCAGCGAAGACAACCAAATCAATAGGCCAAGTCCTCAATCTTGGGGGTCGCCCCTATGAAACATATTCCTGCAAAGGACAGGCTAAGCATACTTAAAATTAGGCCTAAGAATCACCCCCAGAGAACCTCTTCTGTTGCTCAATTGTGGCTTCTCTCTCTAAGCCTACATAGCAAGTGAACTCAGTGCCCTTCCCCTCTACATAGGACATGACTCCCAGGGAAGTAAATCTCCCTGGCAACGCGGGACAGAAATTCCGGCTTTAAGAGACTGAGAAAACTTTCTTAACCAAAAGGGGGAAAAGAGAAATGAGATGAAATGAAGTTTCAGTGGCTGAGAGATTTCAAACAGAATTGAGAGGTTATCCTGGGAGGTTATTCTTACACATTATACAGATATCCCCTTTTTAGTTTGTGGTACATTAGAATGGCTGGAGGGAAGTACCTGAAACTGTAGAGCTGTGTTCCAGTAGCCTTGTTTCTTTTCTATCTTTTTTTTTTTTGTATGCTGTCTGACAGGGACCACATTTCATTTTTTTCCATGTAAGAATCCCATTATTGCAGCACCATCTGTTGAATTTTTTTTGTTTGGTTGGTTTTATTTGTTTGTTTTGGGAAGTGCATGGGCTGGGAATCGAACCCGGGTCTCCCACATGGCAGGTGGGAATTCTACCACTGAACTACTCTTCCACCCCTGTTCCAGTAGCCTTGTTTCTGGAAGATGATTGTATAATATTTCACAATGTGACTGTGTGATTTGAAAACCTTGTCTCTAATTCTCTTTTTAGCTAGGGTATGGACAGATGAGTAAAAAATATGGATAAAAAATAAACAAATAATAGGGGGCAAAAAGGTTAAAATAAATTGGGTAGATGGACATACTAGTGGTCAATGAGAGGAAGGGGTGAAGGGTATGGTATGTATGAGTTTTTTCTTTTTTCTTTCTTTTTCTGGAGTGATGTAAATGTTCAAAAAAATTATCATGGTGATGAATACACAACTATTTGATGATACTGTGAGCCACTGAGTGTACATCATGTATGGAATGTTCGTATGTTAAGAATGTTTGTATGTTTGTTGTTTTTTCAATAAAAATATTAAAAAAACAGAATGTAATATCTAATATCTGCCATATTTAATAAACTCATTTGATCCAACTTCTATATGAAACATACCTTCTACATATCTACAACTAAACATCAAATTTGCTGATTTCACTATTTCTTTCCTTTACTAAAAAACAAAGTTGTACTAATCAATCCAAAAGACTGGAAAAGAAAATAAAAAGATAAATTAAATCACCACAAAACTACAAAATTAGCCTACTCATAAAGTTAAGCTCATTTTTTTAAGCACTACAGCCTAAAACTAAAGCTTACACACAAAACAGGAGTTTCCCAAATACACAAATTATTCATTCAACTTCAAGGAAGACAGCAAAGGGATTAGAGTTGAGAGCCTGATAAACCAAGGTTTTATTTCCAATTCAGCTGTTTATTAGCTCTATGAGCAAATTACCTAATATTTCTGAGTCTCAGTTTCTTCCTCTGTGAAAGAATACTCACTTCACAGAGTTGCTGAGAGGCTGACTAAAACAACATGTGGAATTCTTGACACCAAATATATACTCAATATTTGTGGTTTTTCTGCCTTCCTGTCTCTTCTCTTTTAAAAAGTGATGAAACAGAATGAGTAGAAGAAAAGTCTGAACAAGTCAGAAAATATGAGGTGGCTGAAACATGACCGATATCTTAGTTTGGAGGCTAAAGCTAAGCATACATCTTTCTTCTGAAAAGGAAAGTAAAACAGAGCAGTAAAAGAAGAAAAAGAAAACAAAATACTTTTAGGACAATTAAAAAATGTACTGTGACTGGGAT
>PVIY010046974.1:0-18135 GCA_004026745.1 Myrmecophaga tridactyla
TTTATTTCTATTCCATATGTTCTACTCTTTTGTTGATATAGTAGCTGAAAGGAGCATCAGACACAAGGTTTCCACATTCGCAGAGTCTCATTGTGATAGCTATATCATTGTTCAGTCATCATCAAGAAACATGGCTACTGGAACACAGCTCTACATTATCAGGCAGTTCCCTCCAGCCTCTCTGCTACCTCTTGAGCATATCATGTTGACTTTTTAATTCACACTATTGCCAAAATATATTTCTAAGTTAATACAGAATAAAATAAGCTAGTATTAACTAATTTAAAGGAGATAATCATACCATATTTTGCTTTATTTACTTAATATCTCAAATAATTAAAATTCTGGTAAAGAACTTTTTGTTATTATTTTTTTAAACTTGACAAATTAAATAGTAGTTACTAAATGTATGTTGTGGTCATTACCCGTGTTAAGTGGAAATATTTCATAATTTAAAATTCCTCAATAAAATTACCTATACTTTTTATAGTCTTCTTATTCTTCCATTATAGTCTAAGGTATGATATAATTTGAAAGTGCCTTGGAATATTAAATATTTTTTAAAAATAGACCATATACAACTTTAGGCCAGAATGTGTCGTGGTCTTTGATTCCAGCCTTTCATCCAACCTGAGTGGGGGCAGAGGAACATAAAATTGTCCCATTTCAAGATTTCTTTTATGTCCTTAGCATGAATGCCCATGCTTATCCTATGATTTTTTTTTGCAGGAGGTGGGAGGGAGTAGAAGAACTGATCTGGAATTTAATAAATGCATCTTAAATGTCTGATTTGATTAATTTATTTTGAAGATCTTCCAAGTATCAAGAGTGTCTTCATTAATCTTTTAAGTAAGCCAACCAGATGCAATGCATTCCATTCCTTCTTGTTTGGCTTTCAGAGTATTTGAAGAACAACCTGTCTTTATGCTCTTAATAATAAGTAACTCTTCATGTATTTCATTTTCCAGTGAGTCACCTTTATTTTTTCCATAGTTAATAATCTCAGTTATTTCATACTTTCATTATTGTTTTATCTTATGTTTTAGCACATATTTTCAGGTGTTTCCTAAGTTTCCTAACTTAGGGAAAGAATATTCCTGAAGGTTGTTTGCTTTATTATCAATGAATGTATGTGTGTTATTCATTTATTAATTTATCCAATATGTTTTACCTGTTCTAGACTCAGAACATATAGGAGTAGATTACCACAGTCTCTTTCCTGTGGAGCTTACATTCTAGTGGCAGATAAGAAAATAAGTAAGTAAAATATACATATGCAAAATGATTTCAATTACTTATATGTACCATAAAGAAATATAAAATGGGGTAAGGGATAATTAGAATTGGGGGTGGAAGAGTGTTTTGAATAGGGTGGTCAGGGATAACGTCTCTGTGGAGGTGCCATTTGACCTGAATGAAAATACAGAGCAACATATGGAAGTATATGGCACCCATATATATATATATATTCCAGGTAGAGAGAACAATAAATATAAAGGCCCTGAGGCATGAACAGGCTTGGCATGTATGAGGAACAGCTGGAAGGTCATTGTACCTGGAACTTACCACATTTTGGGAAAAAGCAGTAGGAGATTAGGTTTGTTAAGGTAGCAGAGGCAAGAACATGTCACTGTAGGACCTTTTTAGGCTGTGGTAAGGACTTAGGCATTTATACTAAGTGTCATGGGAAACAATTGAAGATTTTTGAGCATGGAAGTAATATATTCTGGTCTACGTTTATAAAGATTTTCCTGGCTTGAATTAGTGAACAATAGAAAGAAGTAGGAGACAAGGACAGAAGCCGAGAAACCAGTTAGGAGGATGTTTCATTTCTGCAAACACGAATCGTGGTTTAGGTTGGTTTAGATTACTCTTCCTGCCTTTTCTTTTTTTTCCCCATTGTGTATATGTATATATGATGGTTAAAAGTCTGGAATCCAGAGCTAGGCTGCTTGGGTTGAAATCCTGAATCCACCCCTTTCTGGCTGTATGACCTTAGGCATGACACTTAACCTGCTCGTGCCTCAGTTACACTGTTAGTAAAATGGTCATCATAATAGTACTACTTTATAGAGTTGTTGTGAAGGTCATATAAGTTAATTCACAGGAAGAGTTTAGGATAACATCTGGCACATAATAAGTATGCAACAAATGTTCTTGATGATACTGACTCTGATGTTATTGTTCAGTTTCCCATGAGGGTGTCAGCTCTGGAACCCTATTTACCAATAAGCAATAGAAATCTTGTGGGTATATTATTGAATCTGTAACTGAAAACTGCCCTGAGTTTCAGGACAATGTCTTTGAATGGTATTTTTGGAATTTTTCTTGGTTATATATTATTTATTCCTATTTTATCTATTATTTTCCTCTAGTTACATATTAGCTAAAGATATATGGTTATAATTTCAAACAAAATTAGAAAGATATCCTATGTTAAAAATTATTTTATTTTAACTATTTTAGTTGTTTGAGATTAAGTTCTAACATGTTCTTACCATGGGCTGTGCTTTAATTGCTTTATTATTATATCCTTTTTTTTCTTTGCAGATTGGCATCTAAATTTTTAGCTTTTTCTGTCTTCTGCCACTGCCACACCTTATCTACCCCACCCCAAACAGACAGCAAAACATACTCACACACATGCAGATTTTTGGATTTTACAGTTAAGCTTCATTTTTTTCAAAAGGCCTAACAATCCCACAGTGGATGCAGCTGCCTCTCCCTTTCTTTAGGAGCTCAGTATTACTCATTACTTCAAATATTCTTGTGCCTCTTTGCTTACTGTTTAGGAAATGAAGAGCACTTAAACATTTGCTCCTTTAATGCATGAAAATGAGCTGGTTATTATTTTTTGAAAGTAAAATATGAGTCAATATAATTTTGTTTTCTTAAACCAAGTTTAATTTTTTAATTTTTTTGTATGCTGTATGGTGGGGTCACATTTTGTTATCTTTCCATTTGAGTATCCTGTTATTGCAGCGCTGTTTGTTGAATTTTGTTTCTTTGTTTTTAATTTGTTTGTTATGCTTGTTTGTTTGTTTTTGGGAAGTGCATCGACTGGGAATCGAACCTGGGTCTCCCACATGGCAGGCGAGAATTCTACCACTGAACTACCCTTGCACCCCCTATTTTTCAGTTCTTTTCTAATGTGAAAAAACTCATACTGCTTGTTTCTATTTATAGTTGGTAATTGGAACTTGGTCTAAACGGAGGAATCATATCACTCTAGGGAGATTTTTTTTCAAGTATCTAGTTATATAAGCCTATATAAAGCGACATCTCTAGTCTAATATTTTCAAATGTGAAAGGTATAAAAGTTATACAATGAACAGCTGTAGATATAACTTCATAAAGTCTGAAGTCATACAAAAAACATTTCAGGCAGTTCTTAAAATATGAAAGATGTTGATTTGGACAAAATATTTTGCATAATGACAAATATTTTTCACACACAGAGAAAACAGAATTTCCAGAAAACTACCCACACAAACTTTAAAAAACTCCTTATGGAAAATGTAGGAGTTATTTTCACCATCACTGACTAGTTAACATTAATGTACATTACACATTATGGATTTTCAATCAGAGATTTGAAGCATCTCTTCCTAATGATAAACTTGTACTTGATTGGTTATCATAGTACAGCAGTACTGCATTTCTTTTCTTTAGTAGTTTGTAGCCCCTCATTAAAATGATAATTATAGGCAATATTTGTTGATTACTTATTATGTCAGGTGTTGTTCTAAATGCTACTGTTATTCTTGTTTTGTACATTAGGAAGTAGAGACACTTAGTGGTTAAAGCATTTCCACAAACTTACACAGCTAATAGGGAGGCCATGATTCAGATACCAGGCAATGGGACTCTGGAGCACCCACTCTGAACTTCCAAGCTCTGTTGCTTCTCATCATAACGAAGATAACTTCTTTTTTCCCTCTTTAAGTGCCTTGACAGATATTATAAAGAGAAAGCTCATACAGCTGCAGAGGAGCTACATTTATTTTTGGAAATGATAAGGGAGTTGTTTTGCCCTATACATAGACTTCCACAAGTAGAGCAATTGCATAACATGGCTTATCTGTGTAGATTACACTTTTTTCACGATTCATTTAACTACTTGCATTTGGTATCATTTCCTTTCAACCTGAAGCACATCTGATGCAGATTTACTGGGACATTTACCCTCTATTTTGGTTTTAAAAGCTACAGCCCTCATTTATAAGTGCATGAACAACATAGCCATTTGGAACTATCTCATCCTTTTTAAGTTTAACTTTTTTTTCCTCTGGAAAGGAAAATAATAAAAGGAAAAAACATATGTATGATACTACTTTTTATCATAACTGAAATGCTGCTCATGGAATGGCTGACAGTTAAGGCACCAATATATAAAAGTCCTAAATTGAAAGGCTTAATTGAAGATAGGAGGCAAGTTGCTTAGAGTAACTAAGTTTCCTAACAATCCATTATACACATTTGGGAAGATTGATTTTATACCTTATTTATTTATTTATTTTTGATTTCTGAACAGGACACCCAAATGTATTTCTTTTCTTTTTTTTTACATGGGCAGGCACTGGGAGCTGAACCCAGGTCTCTGGCATGGCAGGCAAGAACTCTGCCACTGAGCCACCATTGCCCACCCAAATATATATATATTTTTCCAAATGTATTTTTGAAATTAAGTTCAGACACTTTTGATTTACTGATGCTTATGTACCACAATTTCAAAGTCAAGGTATAAAATTGGACTGGTCATTCCTTGGAATGGTTCAAAATTGAAAAACAGTTTGATTTCATATTCATTTTAGATTAAATGAAAAATCAACTGGAGATTAAGACTTCCAGTTCATCTGATCCTAAGGCTTTATAAGCTGTGTAGCCAACACACTTTTATACTCTATATTGAGGCCCTATAGTAGTCTTACTTACTAAAATAAAATAAAGTAAAATTAAATAAAAGCCTACATCTGCAGTCTTGCATTTAAAAATTTTTTAATACTAAAATAATAGAATAAAAGTAACAAATTTGTTTGCTTAACACAGAGAATTAACATTTTTGATATTTTTGCTACAAATTTTTTTTTTAAAGAATGGGACATTACATATAAGATTGAAGTCCCTTTTGTTACGTCCCCAGTCCCATCACTATACCTCTCTCCAGAGACTACTACATTTAGGAATTTGGTGTGTATCCCTATAGTTCATAATTTTTTCTCTTCCTCTACTGGTTTGGGATTTGTTATTTTTTTATTCTTAAAAAGTCTGAAATAAATGCATCTTTAAGCTAAGGCTTAACCTCCCTTTTTAACATTTTAATTTTCAGTTATTATGACCTGAAACTGAGAGAATTTAGTTCTAGCTCTGCTTATCAGTCTAAATTTGAATTTCTTTTATATCATCAAGGGAGTTACCTTTCTTAATTATAAGCTTTATTATGTCTTTTTAAAGTTGGTTATACTTTATCCTTTCTAACGAGATATTTACTATCTTGGTAGATGATATTATACTATATATGGAATATAAAAAGAAAGAATCTTTGACCTTCAAAATCAGTCCGAGAAGACAATTTTCAAAATTCCTGTGGTCCCTTCTTTAGGACATCAACAACCAAGCATGGAGGATGTGTTTTATAACTCCACCCTTAATTTCTGGATGGCCTGATGGACTGAATGAGTGATTAGTTAGTTCACAGAAGGACACAGGGAGGAGATTCAGATAGCAAAAGAAGCATGCTCCACTTTAAAGCAGACCCTTTTGCAACTTGATACCTATGACCCATGTTGTACCTAGCATATCAATGCATTCTCAAAATGTTTCTTCCTTTGTATTGTTTTATTGACTTCTGTGGTTCATGATAAAATTGGAATTACTATATGTGTTTGTTTGTTAAACAAATATTTATCAAGTGTTAACTCTTACCAGGTGCTATTCTAAGGAATGGGGATACAGAAGTAAATAATATTTCTGCTTTCATAAAGCAGTAGTCTGATGGGTATGAGAGTGGGGAGAAGGAGAAGGGAATCAGTCAATAAACAATTTAATACAAGTTAGTATATATAAGGTCTTTATAAGCATAATGAAGAAAGATGAAGCTGGGTAAGGGGAATAGGGTATGATCAGAGGGTCCTATTTTATACATGGTAGTTAGGGAAGAGCTGTTTAATAAAGTTTCATGTGAGCTAAGACACCTCCCCCCACACCAAATGAAATTGTGATTCATATGTATTTGATACAAGATCATCACAGGAAAAAGTAGGTTCAACAGGAGCATGTTCAACCTGCTATAAGAATACAAGGAGATCATTGTGACTGAAGCAGAGTGAGTGAATTGAGTGTATAGACAGTAAGGTTAGATAAGTGGCAGAGGGGCCAACTCATATATTTTCACTTTGACTTTGAATGAGATGGGAAACCCCTGGGGTATTTTTAGCAGAGAGTGACATGATTTGTCTGCTGATTCAGAAAGAACATTGACCCTGTCTGCTTTGTGGAAAAATTGCTTGTAGGGAGACAAGAGTAGATTCATGAACACCAATTAGGCTGATGTTTCAGAAGCTCAGGCTAGAGTTGATGGTGGTTTGAACCAGGGTGGTCATGATGGAGATGTGAAAAGTGGTTGGATTCTGGATGTTTCAAAGGTGAAGACTGCATCACCTGTTCAAGGAGGGATCTGGGGAGCAGGGGGAGCAGCTGGACTGTTTGCTTCGCGGTGCTGCAGCATTCTCTGCTCTCTCTGAATCTCAAATCTCTACTTTCTCCAAAATGTTTCCTTTTTTAGGATTCCAGTAAGTAATCAAGACCCACCCAAATGGGTGTAGACACGCCTCCTCCTAATCCAGTTTAACAGTCACTCTTGATTAAATCACAACTCCAGGGAGATGATCTAATTACAGTTTTAAACATACAATACTGAATAGGGATTAGAAGAAACAGCTGCCTTTACAAAATGGGATTAGGAGTAAAACATGGCTTTTCTAGGGTACATGCATCCTTTCAAACCAGCACAATATCTATCCAGTGTATTTTTTTGTTTTGTTTTTTTAATTTGTCTTTCTTTTGTTGGGAGTGAGGTTGATCAGACTTCATGTTTCTTTGCCATTGTGTTTGTTTTGCTATGACCTGTGCCTTTCCTATTGACTTTTTTTTTTATTTCATGTAACTGTATGAAATTCAGAAATTTGCCATTTATTTTGTTACCATGACGGGCATATTTTTCCTAGTGTTTGCTTATTTGGTTTTGACTTTATATGGTATTTTTAATGTAGTAGATTTAATTTTTTTAGGTCATCATATTTACTGTTCTTTTTACTTGTGACTTCTGGGTTTTATGTATTATTTTTACTACTCAGAGTATAAATTCATCCTTTGTACTCTTCAAGATCTTTTCTAGTTTCATTTTTTTCCTTTAGAAGTATTTTTACTATTTTTGTTACAAAATCAATGCGTCCTTTTATTAAAATTTAAGTATATATGTTCATATATGCTACATAAGTTATTGATTTCCCCTTTCTCTTCACCATTCTTTTTCAATCCCCATTTCCCCTGAAGTAACCTGGTTTGATAATCCCCTGGTGGGTACTCTTTCACATTTTGCTCCATGCTAATGTAACATATTCACATGACGTTTGATTTTTTTAAATTTTAATATGTCTGTTCATGTATGTCTGTGTGTTTTAGAAGAATGAAAGGTTCTCTTGAACCAGAAACCTGAAACAAATATTTAAAAATACAATATAAGGTTATTTTATAACAGCTAATTAGTTAGTGTATCCTATTCTAAAAAGAAATTATTTTGAACTGTGAAATACTTTAACATCTAATTTGCCCACTCTCTTTCTCCTATATAATGCAAATTAATACTTTGACCCAATTTATTATTACTTCATCACACTTCCCAATTCCCTCCTCTACCACCCAACCACACACACACACGTTAAGGGGTCTTGTATTATTAGCTTATTTTGTAATTCATGAGTCTACTTTTAAAAGAGATTATCATTTATGACGAAATTTTTTATTTTATTTTGCTGAAAAACATCTTAGAACAGATGATATTTAACAGATATAATATTTACAGGTGTAAATTTGTCAATTATGTTTCAGTAGTGAGTTGAGTAATTTGAAATTTAGGTTTTCCTTATGCTAAAAGAGAAAACAGACCCACTGAAAACATCCATGGAGTTAGAGAGTCTGCATTGGAAAATTAAAGGTACATTTTAGTTAAGAATTTAAATGGTTCTGTTTGTTTCATGTCATTCTGAATTGGAAAGTATTGCCCATTTTTTTACTGCAACCAGTTCCTACTTACAGACCACAGGGCAGAGTTCTGCAACCAAGAACTCTAGGTAGAGGTAACCAAGATGAGATGCTAGAGGAAAGAGATTTGCAGTGCGTGCTGTCAGCACACATGATGCTTAATGAGTTAAATGTGGTTCCTAATTTCCTTCTTTTCAAGTCAGGATGTTTGGGCCTTAAAATTCTCAGCAGTCATTATCATCCTGCTTCCTCAGACTTGAACCATGTAAATTAGTATCAATATGTTGTTCTCTATGAAGTCCACATCTCTTCTGCCCCAAGAAGACTAGTATTACATTGTATTACTTGAATGTGACTGAAATATTCTTTTGACACTTTTTTTGTTCTTCCCTTCACATTTATGCCACATTTATTTCAGTGTTCTTTATTTTGCATATCAACTTTCTCTTTCTCCAGTTTGTATTTTACCCTTTTTAAAATTTACCTTTTAATCAGTTTTTTTCCTCCTCCCATTCCTGTAGCTTTTTCCTTGAATACATTTGTTAAAGTTAAAAGCAGATAGTAAGGCTCAAATTATATGTATGTTGTGAAGTATAATTTTTGGGTTGTTGTAAGGATAAGTTCCAAATGATCAGATCCAAAATACAACTCATGAGAGAGATGAAAAAAAAAAACTGCTAACGGACTAATTGGCAATTATCAATGGATAATGGTATTGATATCTTCTTTTTGCAAATAATGAAAAATAACATAACTCTTTATTTATAGTTTTACCATTTGTGCTACTTCAAAGCGGAAAACTTTATTTTTTAACATACATATAATTTGAGCCTTACTATCTGCTTTTAACTTTAACAAATGTATTCAAGGAAAAAGCTACAGGAGTGGGAGGAGGAAAAAAACTGATTATTAGAGATTCACAGATTTTCCTTTTTCTACATTCTGATGATGAAACTAATAAGACTGAAATAAAAAAAAATGGTAAGCATCTATCTGGAGAAAAAACAAAGAAAACAAGGAGCCCTAAATTTACCGAATAGATTGGATCATTAACCACTAAATGACCCAAGAGTTGGCTGAATTTATTATCAAACCTGGCACATTCCTTTGTTGTTGCTTTTATGGGTATTATCAACAGTTGATCTTATATTTAAATGCATTTTAACAACTGTGGGAGATTGGTAAATATTTCTTATAAGTTTATCACAGATACTTCAATTAAATGCAACCAGTGTGATGTGAAACTTTTTTTTTTAAGAAAATATATTGACATCTTAAAGGATGGTGCTGGGTGAGCAATATCTGCACTGACTGGCTCTCAGCAGATCCTGTTTGGTTTTGCCTCTGTGGAATAAAAGTTTTCTTAGGATCAAGAATTCACCATCCCCTTGCTGCTTATCAGTATGACTATTGATTCTTTTTTATCAATAATTGCCAGCCATTCTGCAAACTCTAGGATATATAATGGTGTGAAATCATCAGGAGCCTAATTTCTGGTTCCATCCTTGCTACTAACCTTGGATGAGTCATTTATTCTCACTGGAACTCAAATTTATTCATATAGGAATTGATTCCACTTATTTTTATAAATAATATTTTATTAGCAAAATTTTATATAGGGAAGTTATACGTTTACAGAAAAATCATGCAGAAAACATAGAGTCTCTGTGTACCCTTCCTCTCTTCACCGTTTTCCCTTTTTTTAACACTTTGCATAATTGTGGTACCTTGTGCAAATAATGTTTTATTGGAACACAGACAAAGAAAAGTTAACTGTTTGAACTAGATAAACTGTGAAGTTCATTCCAATTTGAAAATTTGATAAATCAACTGAGTGCTGATAAATATCCTTTCTATTAGGTAGAAAACTTTATTGATGCTTAAGTTTATTATATTCCTTTTTCCTACTTAATCCTAGAGCTAAGCCTTTGCAAAATCAAGAATTTGTCACAGGAAGAATTTATGTTTTCCTTGAGGCTGGTGATTGAATGATTGAAAGAAAGATGGTAGGTGGTAAAACATGCTAGAAGTTCTGTCTTGTTATGCAAATTCCAGGTTCACCTTTTCTGCTTGTCTTATTCATAAACCAGCCTACCTGTCTTATTTTAAAATAACAACACTCTTCAAGTGGATAGATTGACATTACCACACTCCATATGCATGCACACTCCATATGCATGGTGGTGTTTCAGAGCTGGTTATTTAAAGCAGATATGAAAGGCCTCCTGCTGGGACAAGTGAGGGTAACACCATCTGTGTCACTGCCTGTATACTATAACACGAAGTTGGTGAGAGTAAAAGAAGAAAAGTTAAATTATCTAGGGAGGTGGTTCAGCACATAACTCACAAGCATCTAAAGCCAAAATGGAAAGCATTGGCTTGCTCTTTAGTGTTCCTGTGCTCTGGCAGAGAGAATGTTTTTTACAATCTGAATCAAGGGTTTCCTAGAATGGACAGTTTACATTTTCAGTTTTACAGTAATGCCTCTGAAATTCCTTTAATAGAAAAAAATCACTCCTTTATAATATATAATGCAATGTTTCTAATCACTAGCCTATATCCAAGGTTTTAAGACATCTTGCTTTACCAAAATATTTTCCCTATTTTGATCCCATTTTCCATCTTAAGTTATATTGGATTTAGTGGATGACCACTGTTCATGGTCAAGGATCAAGACCTTTACTTTAGTTTGACTAGTCAGTTTGTCAACTCTGATCTCATTTTCTTCTTGTTTCTTGCTGTACATGTTTTCCTCCTTAAAGTAAATATGCATGTAATACAGTTGCCTGGCAGAAGCCCAGACATTTTTAAGCCCCACTCCCTGTTAAGTCTTCCTTTCTATAATTCTGTGTCCCAATGTGATGATGATAATTAGATACCCTACTTCCTATCTTTTGAATGTCTGGGCATCTTGGGCCAAAACTCTTAAGATGCTGCATCGTGAAAGGAACCAAAATAGTTTATTGTTATATAGCAGTTTTAAAACAATTTGATATTGTGAAGCTTAAAATTTCCACAGTGACTTCATTTAAAACAATAACCATAGATTAGAGAGATTCAGGGAAGTAGTATAGTTTAGGAATTAAGAGAATTTTGGCATCAAACTGTTGTATGTTTAAATCCACATTTCCTTACCAGTCATTTGACCTGCGATCTTGACCTAGTTAACCTGCCTTAGCCTTAGTTCCTTAATCTGTAAAATGGAAATATGAGTACCAACTCCACTGGGTTTCTGTTAGATTCAAGTGATTTTATCCCTAAAAAGTGCTTAATATAATACTGGGAACATTGTAAATTCTGTCCACTGTGGCCAATAACATTAGTCATTTCAACAGATACTTTCTAAAAATGGCAGAAAGTTCTAACTCACACAGTTTCTATCTACAAATTTACTACAGTAATGCCAATGAAAATGTTTGATTCAAAATAGAAATGTAATGAGCCTAGTCTTTCATCAATTATTTAAATATTCTGGAGTGTTTGTAGCTCTAGAGTTTCCAGTAATACATTTTCTTACATGTAGTTTTGTTCTGATGAACATTTTACAATTCAGTATGTTTTACCCAGGATAGTGGACTCTTACTGAAGAACATGCAGGGATGGGCTTAGGATCATAAAATGGCAACTCTGGAATTATAAAAATGATGACAGTATAATCAAAGTTTTGAAATGGAGAAGTTACCGTCAACTAAAGTGACCAAGAGAAATGGGGAAAGTTTCTTGAATATATTTGTATTTTAAAGGTTGTCTAAGTGCGTTTTTTTTTTTTTTTTTTTTGCATCAGCAGGCACTGGCAACTGAACCTGGGTCTCCTAAGTGCATTTTTATAGTAGTATTCTTTATATGTGTAGAGATCAGGTAATTAATTGTGTATTGACTTTTCTAAAGAGACTATGGTAGTTATCCAACAGCATTAAAGCTATACAGCTTTTGAAGTGAGCCATTTAATCTTGAATTTTTAGATTCTTAAGCTGGAGTTGGGTGTGACTAGACGTGAAAATATGGGAAACAGTGGACATTTTAAAAACGAAACAAATCCCTCCTTGAAAAATCTTTTAGAGTGGAAATTATATATTTTATAAATAGGATGTTTATAATGAGATATTCATATACAGACAAGCTTTTATGGCCTGAAGCAACAACTGCTTTCTAAGTTTTATTAAAATTGACACTTTTAAATATATAAAATGATGTATAGCAATAGCAGCATTTATTTTTAAATGTAGTGTTTTTTTGTACTTGCCACATAGTTGAAGTAAATCATTTGTCTCTGAGAATCTAAATGCATTTTTTTCTGACATGGATAGAAAACTGTTATACAATGTAATTGAGAAACAAAAAGAGTTCAGTATTCTATCCATAGTTGATATTACAAATCTCCTATATTAAGATTTAAGTGTGTAAATGTAATGATAAATGTATTTTCTTGGATCATAAAACAAATGTGAGTTTAGGATGAGACTTGCAATGATAATGTGTTGCATAGTGCAGAATACCTTTCTCATGGCCCTGGTTGCATTTGGGATGGTATGATTCATACCAGGGATTTTGAGAACAGTTTGCTTGGCTGTGGCTAGGGAGGAATAGGAAGATTTCAGAGTAGATTATTGGTAAAGAGACAGGCCTTCAGAGAGTCTGGTGAAAATCTAGACTATTGACCATTATCGATAGGGAAGCCCAGTGTTACGATGCAGGCAGTTATCTTGTTTAAGGACACAGAAGGTGGCGCCATCAAGGTCTGGCCGCAGGTAGTGGTCAGAAGTGTAGGCATATGCACAGCAGTGGGAAAGCTGACTCTGGAGCAGAGAGCCAGCGTTAAGGACTGTGGTTCAGGTCAAGAAAGGACCCATCACGTCAGAGCAAGTGATAAAATATTCATTTGGGATATAATATGTGCAACTCATTGGATTTAGGTGGTGAGGGTTGCAAAGATGCATAATGACACCATTCTTGCTCACTAAGGACTTTACACAGGGGTGCGAAAACATACATGGGTGTTCTTGTTCATTGTGTTGGAAATACCAATAGAAAGTGCAAAATTAATAGGTAAACAAAAGAAGAAAGAAGGAAGGAACAATTCATGTAGTGTATAATTAGTTTTTAGAGAAAGAAGAAACCCTGAGAATAGTTTTCTTCCTATTTCAATAAACTGCATGTAAATATAGGAGGAGTCAAAAGGTATTACAAACTTACCCAACACGAGAGGAAGGGATTAGCTACAAAAATTGTTGTAACTCTAATAGATACAACTGGACAGTAAAAACACCTGGAAAGGTGTTGCAAAAATATAACAGTAAAATGGGATTACTTGGTGTTAGAAATGTGATATTGAAAGCTTCCCTAATGCAATATGACCATGGATAAAATTGCAAGTTTAAAATATTTTTCTGTAGTAACTGTTACAGGCTGTTGTCCCTGTGTATCACAAAGAACACCGCTATCACTGTTTTGAATGGTTAACTCTCAATTTGTCCATGAGTTACTCTTTATATTTTGTGTCTCCTCTAAATTCATTCTTGTAAGATGTTGGTAATGTTATAAAAAGTCTATACTGTTAAGTATGTCTAATGAATTGTTTCCATAGTCTATTGTTGTGCATACCATGGACTTGGTAAAAGGAAATTAGGTCTGGTGATGGGATTGTAAATCATTTTGCTGAATGGATAAGAAAGTAGATATCTTTTAATGGATGGAGCACCTGGGATTCTTAAAAATGAGAATAAACATGATCTGCATTATCTTTCACATGTATACCTTTCTTGCAATACTTATATAAATTATTTAAATTTTTTTTACAAAAAACTCAGCCTTGCTTATGCTTTTCTGATCTTTCTTTTACAAATATTATTTAAAAATATAATTTTAATGTGCTTATTTCATCAATTAGTATAATTTATCCACGGACTCTCAAATTAATTTATTTTTGTTTCTAATGAAGGGACAGTTAAGATTTGATAATGAAACCTTTTATGAAATCTCATATATATTTTTAAAAATCTGAGTTTCAAAATTTCTTTGAAATGGCAATGCATCAAATTTTAACTAAAATTTGAAATACAAAATTTGTTAAATAAAATTTAAAGAATTAAATCACAATATAGTTTTTTTTTCTTTTTTTTTTGCATGGGCAGGTACCGGGAAATGAACCACAATATAATTTTATATGTACATTATAGTATGTGTTTGTGTGCATATATGTTTGCATGAGTTGATAGCTTTTCTTTGATGGGTTGATAAAGTCTGTGTCTAAACCAGTTTCCTTCATAAGTGTGGAATCAGATATTGAAAGGTTTTAGACAGAGAATTGGAAGAATTGTGACCTAGTCCAGGCTCAAAATATCCATGTTCTGTCAGTGCTGAATTAATTCAGCTTGAAATTATTTTGACAAACATAATTTGTGGTATGTGCCTATAAGTTCTTTCCCTCCAGTGGGCCCAATTTTCTTTTGCCCATGAGCAGATCTCATGTAGGCCTCATGCTTTTTCAGGTAATTTGTATGTAATACAAAGCCCTATGTTCTTTAAGTTACAAGTAAGTTCTCAATTCAATACTTAATATGTCTACAGTTCAATGTAATAATCAAAACAGCAAACTTAAAGTTGAGATTTCTCTTCTCTTCCAGCTTGAGCTTGTTGCCTGCATATTGGAAAAAAGGTAGGATCAGCTAGGTGCTTCTTTCTCATCTTATGCTTCTACACTACCCCCCTTCCACTCCCCCTGCTGCCCCAGTGTTCTAACCGCAATTTCTGACCACTCTGGAGTTGGAGAGAACAGATTAAAGGAGCAAGAAAGTTCTTGCCTGACTAGTATTTTTGTTTTGTTTTATTTTTTGCAGACCTGCAGATTATTTATATAATCTGATATAAATATAATCATCAGATTAATCAGGCATAGAATTACATTTCAATAAATATGTTCAGAACAAACACAGGAAACCAGACAAGAGTTATAAAAACTGTTCATTAAAAGTGAGCAAACAGGCAATAACTACCGAGAATCACCATTACACTTATAATTTTTTGTCATTCTGCAGTTTTAACCAAAGTCATTCAGGAAAGGTGATTCCCCATATCATATGTCTATATCAGGAGTCAGCAAGCTATAGCCCAGAGGAGGAATACATCCTTCAAGCTGAGAGTGAATTTTTTTTAAGTTTTATTGTGGCAACATATATCCAATCTATATCTCGCATTTGAACCATTTTCATATATATAATTCAGTGGTGTTAATTACATTCACGATGTTGTGCCCCATCACCAACATCCATTGCCAACATTTTTTCATGATTTTTATATTTTTGTAGTTGTCAGGAAAAAAGTCAAAGGGTAATATTTCATGACACGTAAAAATGACATCAAATTCAAATCTTGGAGTCAATAAAATATTTTGTTGGCACATAGCCACACTCGGCTGTTTGCATGTTGGCTGTGGCTGTCTAAGGCTTGAAGCTTTATGCTCCAGCTAAAAAATGACAGAATTAAGTAGTTGCAGTAGAGGCCATGTGACTCTCAAAGCCTAAAATATCTTGTGACCTTTTACCAAAAAAGTTGGCCAACACTTGGTCTATATGAACACTTTGAAACACCATGAATATTAATGTTTGAAGTTTAGATGTGACCAGTGAACTTACTTCTTGCTGGTTTATTTATATAATCCAGGTGGGCTGACAGCAATGCTACAGGCATACATTGTTTTATTGCATTTCACTTTATTGTACTCCACTAGTATTGCATTTTTTTTTTATAAATTGAAGGTTTGTGGCAACCCCTGCCTCACTCAGACCTATTGGCTCCATTTTCCCAACAATAGCTGCTCACTTTTTGTCTTAGTGTCACAATTTATTAAGCTACGTCCACACATTTAATATACTACAGTATTGTGTAAACTGTAAACATAACTGTTTTGTTGTTAATTTTTTTATTTAAGAAAACAAACAATACACTTAGAACCAACAAAAATGGATGTCTTATCTTAGTTAGCTTAACCATAGGCATATTTAAATAAAATATCCATATAATCATTGTAAAGCCTGCGTTTGTACAGTAAGTTTCATAAACCAATTTAAAATGGAGGCAACAAGGAAAAATCTACATATTCAGATAGCAAAGTTTTTAATCTACATATTCAGATAGCAAAGTTTTTAAATTCTAAATGTAAACACTAACTTAGATACCATTTGATCAGCTTAAACATAACTTTTACATGCACAGGGAAGCCAAAAAATTTAGGTGACTTGCTTTGTCACTTATTTACTTTCTTGCAGTGATCTGGAACCGAATTTGCGATATCTCCGAGGTGTGCTTGTATTCACAGGGCACAAAGAATATCTAAATTCATATAGTCTTTCTCTGTCTATATATATAATGTATATTCTTCTTCTGAGTTTGAGGCTATATTAATAGAAGCATGCAGATTAGGGACATTATATTTCCTCAGTTAATCATGACTCAGTTTGTCCCTAATACTTTTTGCCTCAAAGTCCTTTTTCATCCGATATTCTTGTATTTATACTAGCTTTCTTTGGGCTAATTTCCTCTAGTAAATCTTTTTTTCCAAGGCATCAGTTTCAGTCCTGCAGTTGTCACGTTTTGAATGTCTCGTATCCTGTACTCAGCTGTGTAGCAGAGCCTGTTATCTGCCCTCTGTGATCTGCTGTTCCTTTCTTCCATGGTAGAAGAAGAATGTCAGTTGTTAGCTGAGCACATGACCATTCAAATTAAAGAGTGCATTTCCCAGCATCTTTTGCAGCCAGGTGTACCATGTGCTAATCTCTGCCCAATGGGGTATCAGTGGTTCATATTCTTTGCCCCCTTTCTTCTTTGTTCCTGCCACCATACTGCCATTTAAAAAACAAACAAATGTGTTCACATCCTAGGGATGGCAGAACAGCAAGTCAGAAGGAGCCTGGCTTCCTGAAGAATGTGGAAATCTGTCTCCACCTCCTGACTTCTCCTGTGGGGGAAATAAACCTCTATGCAATTTGTTACTCTGGGTCTTTGTTATTCACAGGGAATGTTATCCTAATAGTGATACTTAAAAAAAAAAAAAAAGTACAATTTGGGACTCTCTGAATTTTAACCAGAAAATTTAATCTTCTTATATTTGTTGTAAACCTTGATTTTTAAAAAGATTATTTCTGCCTTCTGTTTTAATGTTTTCTGTTTACTTTGTTCTTTGCCTTTTTCCTCTAGTCCAGACTTCTATTGACCTAATCACAAATTCTTTATTTCCTCCTTTTCATCCTATAATATTAATAGTTACCCTTAGATGATTAGCAAAGTCTAAAGCTAATCTATTCTCTACAACAACAACAACAACAAAAAAGGATTTCGCATGCCAAAGCATCCCTTTCCATCATCCATTTTATTTTTTGTCTGTTATTTTAGTCTCTCCTTTTTTAAAAAATTTCCCAGATTAGTTTTTTTTTTTCACATGTTTTAGTTTGCTAGCTGCCGGAATGCAATATACCAGAAGCAGAATGGCTTTTTAAAAGGGAATTTAATGTGTTGGTAGTTTGCAATTCTAAGGCTGAGAAAATGTCCCAATTAAAACAAGTCTACAGAAATGTCCAATCTAAGGCATCCAGGGAAAGATACCTTGGTTCAGGAAGGCTGATGAAGTTCAGGGTTTCTCTCTAGTGAGAAGGCACATGGCAAACACAGTCAGGGCTTCTCTCACAGCTGGAAGGGCACATGGCGAACATGGCATCATCTGCTAGCTTCTTTTCCTGGTTTCCTGTTTCATGAAGCTCCCTGGGAGACGTTTTCCTTCTTCATCTCCAAAGGTTGCTGGCTGGTGGACTCTGCTTCTCATGGCTATGCCGTTCTGCCCTGCTTTCTCTGAATCTCTTTCTCCAAAACATTTCCTCTTTT
>PVIY010046975.1:0-18139 GCA_004026745.1 Myrmecophaga tridactyla
ATCTTATTTTCTTAATTTTAAGTGTGTATTTCAAATATTTCTTTATTACTGGAATGTTATTTGGGCAACGGAATCAAGTTAGAGCTTGTATTTTAGTATGGAAATGATATAAGCCCATACATGAAAATATGATATATATGAATATATTTATAATTATACATCAAATATTGTTACAATTATGTGAAAAGAAAGTTTAAACTAAAGAAAATTAACTTATTAACAGGCAAAAGTTCAGATAGAAAAATGTTTGTTTTAGGTACAACATTGAATAATTTTAACTTTATTTTTTCTTTATACTTTTCATAATGTCCATATTCAATATGATATAAATATATTAATACATTAATACAAAGGAAAGGTGATACATTTGTAGAGGGAAGATGTTTCCATTTACCATTTGTATGAAGCAGGGACAGAACTAATCACATGAAGATTTAAGCCTGAAGGCTACATATAATATTGCTTCAGTCCATTAACTAAAAGTTAAAAATGGAGCCATGGTTCACCCATAAAACTGTGAGCACAGAAGAGTAACACACTAAAAATGTGGATGTAATAATAAATCATAAATTATTAAGGGTTTAATTTGGGCTTCTCATCATAAATAAGGCAAAATATCTACCAAGAGAATTATTTTATACTGTGTTACAGTATTGTCATGAAATAGAGAAAAATATCATATTGTAAGTGAGAAAATAATCAATGCATACTTCAAAGGTTAGTGTAGTGTATATCCAGAGCATCTGTGCACATTTGGGTTCTCATATAAATGGGTTAACTTTAAAATCTACTGGAAACAACTTTTTTTACAATCGTACAGTTGATAACATAGGAAAAATTTTGTCCTATTACCAAATCAGAGTGGGTCTGTATCAACTTCATAGGAAAACACTCAATTATGTTTTTTTAAATCACAACTGCCTAATTCAATTTTTCCCAAATTGACAGAGAGAATATGACTTTTACAGACTAGCTATATTGTCTAAACATACACCAAATTGGTAGATATTTATGATCATTGAGATGAGATCAATTATTTAGATATTGTAATTGAAATTGAAACTTTGAATTAAAAACATAAGCAATGTACTCAGATTTAAAATAGCATTACTCTTCTTTCTAGTTATAAGGCTCTTGCACAGAACTTTCCTCAAAGCCTCTTCTATATCCTTATTCCTTAGACTGTATATGAGGGGGTTCAACCCTCAGATGAGGATGGAATAGACTACAGAGAGACCTGGGTTCTGCTCTGAGGTGTGCAAGGAACTGGGGGTCATACTGATGACCATGGATGGATAAAAGTACAGACACACCACCATAAGATGGGAGGAACAGGTGGCAAGAGCTTTATTTTTCCCCTTGGAAGAATTTGCATGGAAAACACTAAAGAAGAGGAGACTATAGGAGATGAGGATGGGACCAAAGGGGATGAGGAGAAATAAAATTCCCATGACTAACACTGTTCTCCTAAGTTGAAGTGTCCCCACATGACAGCTTGATGACTGCTGGGAATTCACAGAAGAAATGGTAGATTTCTCTTGAGCCACCTATTGGAAACTTCATGGTATATGCATCCCCTGACCACAATACAATGGCCATCTGCAGGCACACTTGAGGATTCATAATGACCATATACCTCAAAGGTTTTCAAATAGCCACATATTGGTCAGAAGCCATCACAATGAACAGAGTATATTCACTGCCTCCCAAGGCAGAGTAGAAATAGAATGAGTCCCACAGACAACATAGTAAATACCTGATGTTCCTGAGAAAAAGTCGTTTGCCATCCTGTGGACAGTTGTGCAGATGAAGCAGATGTTGCAGAGGGAGAGCTGAGCAGTAGTTACACGGGGATGTGATTTTTGGAGCTGAGAGATGAGGAGGTCCAAGGTGGTATCCCTGTGATGGCAATGACACACAAGACAAGGGGAGTGGTGAAGGTGTGAGAGACAATGTGTTTCATTCCTGGGAAGAGTCTAAGGAGGTAAAACCCATGATGGAGGTCTCATTTCCTCTCCCCATGTTTTGTACTCAATTGGAAGAATCAAGAGGGAAAGATGTCAGTGTACCACAGGGAAAATATTTACTATGAAAAAATATTTCCATTAATTGACTGTGCTAAAAAATTGACTGTCCCATTCTGCACAAAATTGGAGCAAAACCAAGCAGGAGACAATCTTTACTATTTGGCTTTGTCTTCAAATAAAATGATAAAGTCTGATAAGATAGGTATTAAAGAGTGAACCCAGAAGATTATTTTCTACATTATTGAGTTAAGACATACAATTAAAATACAAAAACATATGAATATTTGACAAGCAGATAAAGCAGGGGAAGTGTTGGAGGAATTTTATTTCTCTGGGTGCTTTCAATTTCCCTGGGTAAACAGCCAACATACTGCATTGATAAGAGGATGGGCACAAATTTGTTGAACTTCCCAGTATGCAAACCAATGTAAACATGTTCTGTTCTATACCTTAGAAAATCATTAGATAACTTTGTGGCACACCATATCCCTGTGAATAAAGAGTTGCTCCTCATGCAAATCTTTGCAACCATGTGAAGCAGTGCTTGTACTAACTCCAATGTTAATACACATAGAAAAGCAGAATATTATTTTGTATAAAGTATAATTACTCATTTTCTCACCTTTCAAATAAAACAATACATTTGCCTTTGGTGCAGGACAGCATCCATGAAACACAATAATAAATTCACTTCTCTACTTTTTGTTCTGCTTAAAGAAAGTCTAAAACTAAGAGAAGCTGATCCCAAATAGTTTCCTTAATGGAGGATCTGTGCTGTGTCTTTGTATCATGGATTGACCTAAAGGCAGCTCCAACCTGTTTTTTTTATTTGACCCACTAGAGTAAGTGTCACAATAGGACACACTGGTGAGGTAATTGGATGCTGGCACACCACAAGCTTATGGTAATTATACAATGCATATCATTGTGTATATTCTTGCTCCATCTTGAAGATTGGAAAGAAAGTTAATTGATGGTTAGAAAAACTGTATACCAACATTTATATTTTTGCTTTATCTAGTAAACTGGGAAGAAAGATAATTGATACATAGAAGAACTCCATACACCTTTTATAGTTTTGCTCTACCTTGTCGAATGAGAAGAAATAAAGTTATTAGGTCTATGGTGAAGTCTGAAACTAGGCTTGTATATGCTTGGCAGTTTTACACTTCATAGAAAAATTGGTGTATTTTGCAACATGCACTGTTGCCTTTCCACTTGAAATAAGTATTGATCATTTCAAAATAAGTTATTGCAGCTTGGTTTAAGTGAATGCAACTGCTTCACATAAGTCAGTATTTTGTACTAACAGTTCAGACTACAGAAATAAAGCCCAAGCATTCTCAGAGGGAATGGGAAGGACATCTAACATGTCCCCAGCAACTCCTAAGTTCAAGCAAACAACAGAGGTGTGAAAGTTTTAAAATGAGACATTTTCAAACACACAGGGTTGTCTTACAGTTTGTAAGATTTATAGGTTACAATAACCTACATATGGTGGTTATAAATGTAAAGGAGGTCAGGTGACCTAAGTGAGGTCAGGTGGTGAATGATTCAGAATTTTTCTTCCAGAAGACAATTTGGAACTATATGAGCTGGTTGGATTATAAAGCTACTGCATTTTGTTGTATAGTTGCCCACAAATTGCTAAGAGACCAGAGATTTGCAAACACATGTAACAGCCTGCAAAATTTACAGCTGCTCTACTTTGTCATATCACTGACTTACCATATGAACAAAAAGCTCTAGAAATGACCTTTATGTGTGTTCTCATTCCACATTCTAGATACCCTGTGACAGGTTATGGTTCTTTATTAAAACAGTGCACAATTTGTTTCCTCCAGCTCATTTTTTCTACTTTCTCATGTTACCTGTTCACTGTTACTTTAATCCCATAACAAACAGTGCTAAATGAGCTTGGCTAGTTAAGAGGTAAGGTAAATGAAGAATCCCAGCCAGATGCAATGGGGCCTTGGTACTCCCAGAGGAGATTTCTTGGGGACGTCTATCTGTGACTTTCAATTATGTAGAATTTAATTTGTTAGATTGGACTTCCTCAAGAATACATCTTAATGAGTAATTACTTGTTGTTCTGAGAAAAATGTTCCCTTTTTCCTGCTCACCAGTATTTTCCAATAAATATGCTGGGATTGTAGATGGCATATGATTCTCTGTGCATCTTACACTTTTTGAATGATGATCTCTTCCAGAGAAGAGATGACCTCTGGAATCTCTACTTTTAGTGGGCATACTGTCTAAGAGACTAAACTTATCCCCCAATTCAAGTTGGAAGTGGGAGAGTCTTTCTGTTGCAAGTGTTAGGGATGCAGTCTCTTATCCTGTATGTCAAAAAGAGAAACATCTCGAGATATGTCCTGAATTGTTAAATTAGATTTTAAATTTGCATCTCAGTAGAGGATAGGTGTGACACAATGGGAAACCAAGACCATAATACATGAGAAAAGATAGTTTTTACTTAAAGGTCTCAGAGACAGAGTGCCATGAAGGGTCAGTTTAAAGCAAATCATTCCCTGTCCCTCTTCTCCAGATCCTCACTCAATTTGAGCAAATTCCTGATGAGATGTAGAATTCATCCTGTAACCCAGCTGCAAATTTCTTAGCTTCTTCAGAGACTTTCCCATCCATCCCAAAAGAATCATATGCTCTGTCCACAGCTGGAATACCTTTACATCTGACCCTTGTTTGAACCTAGGCTCATACTCCTATGATTCAATTTTATCTCATATTCATCACTCCTGCTCTTCTTACTTTTCTGTACTCCTTTTCTTCTCTCTTCAACCTAACTCTCATTAATTTAATGTATGTGCTCTTTTGTCTCTCAATTCCTAAAAATAACTAATACACATCAGATATATGTATCTTTTATCATTTTTGTCCTATCTGATTACTTTTTTGAAAATGCAGGGTACAGCCATTGTTTTCATGTCAATACTTCCACTCAGATCACAGATTATTGACTTTGGAATATCCCTGCAATGATTATTTTACATCCACTGCACATATTGCCTCAAACTTCTAAAACACCTTCTGTAGATATATTTTGAAGGTAGTTTTCAATAGTTTTCTTCCTTGATAGCTCAGTGTGAATTTTTCTTTAACTTTAACAGTGCTGTTTAGGAAAAATAGAGCAAGAAAACACCTTCATTCAACAAGTACAATGCATCTTAAATATACACTGTAAAATCATGAACAGTTATTTCATTTGATCAGTAGGTTGAATTAAACTGTTAAACCAAAGTTATAGCAGACAAAGAAGTGGTGTATCTAGAGACGGACATCACATGCAAATTACCTGTAATCATGACATTTTTATAATGTATGTTTACAATCTATTTTTAGAAGTATCAAACTTTCCAAATCCCCCCTCTCTCTCTTACAAAAATACTGAGTTTGACTTATATTACCATATTGTTAGAACCTTAAATTAGAGCATTTCTATTTTATCTTAGATATATCCTTGAATACTGAGCCAAATTCTTGTTTCTTAACCATATGCAGGAGGTTTCAGTATGGGAGTGAACATTTTATGTAAATCAGACTGAACTTGACCCTATTCTGATAGTATAGGAAACAAGCGTTATACAGATGAAAATCATTGCACCAAATATAGACTCACCACTAGAGTAGGATACAATGTTGAGACTCTAGACTCTGTTTATTCATAATTTTCTCATCTTTCCTGAAATATTTTAATTCTGCCAATTTTTATCAACATAGGAATTATAATAAATTTCAATTCCTTCTCGAGTTATTCATTTATCTGAATTAGCATGGGGATATTTCTATTGTCTATTTTTCTCTTGTTACTTGGGATTAGGTTCTGAATTTCAGCATGCTTAATGCACTTTTTTACTGAATGAAAGACATTAAAAATGAAAAACTGTAGAGGCTGTGTGATCTTCTTCACCCAAAAATGCTTATGCTTTCTTCTGCCAGGCTGGTAGACATAAGGAGAACACCAGCGTATTAGTTAAGATTCTCTAGAGAAACAGAATCAACAGGGAACACTCGCAAATATAAAATTTATTAAAGTGTCTCACATGACCGTGGGATTGCAGAGTCCAAAATCCACAGGGCAGGCTGTGAAGCCAATGATTCCGAGGGAGGGTCTGGACAAACTCCACAGAAGAGGCTTGCCGGCCAAAACAGGAAGAGAGCTTGTCTCTTCCGAATCCTCCTTAAAAGGCTTCTGGTGATTAGACCAAGCATCAGTCATTGCAGAAGACAACTCCTTGGCTGAATATAAATGGGAATTAGCTGTGGATGCAGCTGACATGATCATGATTTAATTCTATGAAATAACCTTATTGCAACAGACAGAAGAGCACTTGCCCAACCAGACAAACAGGTACCACCACTTGGCCAAGTTGACACATGAACCTGACCATGACAACCAACTTAGTCTTATCTTGGCTTGGTTTTTGGACTCTAACATATCTTATATATTTCATTTCCGCTCTTATTTCTAGGATTTTTCTTTTACTATCAATATATTCCTACTCCCAAGTTGTGGCTTTGACACTTAAAATATGACTCCTTTGCCATGTTGTCATCTCACCTGAAAGTCCAGGGAATTTTCTGAGGCCCTTCCATCATGGTGGGACATAAATTTCAGGCATCCTTTAAAAATCTCTGCTTAGGTCTTTGGTCTCCTAGCTAGCTTGCTTCCAGTATTTCTGCTATGCATTTCCCACCAGATGAGGGCCAGTAACTTGAGGAGAATTTACCAAGACACACTCAGCCTTCTCCAAAGCCTCCAGCTCTGGAAGTGTTTAACTCAAGTCCCAGCCATTTTAATGACTCCAGACCCTTATCTGTGTCTACCCATGCAACTGCTTCCTGATGGCATGCTTTTCCTCAATGTCAAGTTTTGAAAATGCAGACAAGGAAAAAGCTTGACTTCCTATGCTTTCTTTTACTCAAGGAGTGCAGTCCTTCAAGTATTTCATCTTGTTTGTTCTCTATTGTTTTAAAATAGTTTATATTTCTTCAGCTTTTGTAATTGTTTTGGCAATTGTGAGGTTTAGTATAATGAAAGGTATTCTTACATAAAGAGAATCGAAATTCATTTAAAGCATTAAGTGACTATGTGGTCTTGAGTGGAGTATTGATACTCTCTTAAAATTTTTATATTGGTAGCATATTTAAAATAAACAATTTCCATTTGAACCACATTCATATCTGCAATATGAAAGTTACATTCACAATTTCGTGTTACCATCACTGTCATTCATTTCTGAAACATTATCTCCGCAAATAGAAATCCTGTACCCATTAAGCAGTAACTCTCCGTTCCACTCTTGACATCCAGAACTCCAATAATCCTTAATCCATTTACCCCTTCTTCACATTTGAACATTTTAGGTATGTCATATCAATAGAATCATAAAATATATGTACTTTTATGTCTGGGTCATTTTGGTTAACATGATGTTTCAAGGTTTGTCCGTGTCATAGTGTATTTCAGGTTTGATTTCTCTTTATCGGTGTATAATATTCCATTGTACACATACATGACATTTTGTTTATCCTTTCACATATTGATAAACACTTGGGTTGCTCCCACCTTTTGGCTAATGTAAGCAAAACTGATGTGAACATTGGTGTACAAACATCTGAGTGCCTGCTTTCAATTCTTTTCAGCAAATAGCAAGAAGTGCAATTGCTGGGTCATATGATATGATTAACGTTCTTAGAAACTGTCAAAATATTTCCTGGATGTGCAACTTTGTATTTCCACCAAGAAGGTTCTAGGGTGCCAATTTCTCTGCATCCTAGCCAGTACCTATTATTTTCCATTTTTATTAGTACAAGTCATGCTAATTGGTGTGAAGTGGTGTCTCCTTGTGATTTTGATTTAATTTCCTTGATGACTAACAACGTAGAGAATCTTTTAATGTGCTTACCAGACATATGTATATCTTGTTTGGAGCTATGCAAATATTTTACCCCAATTTGAATTCAGTTGTTAGTCTAACCTCAGTTGAGTTATGTTTGAGTTGTAGCAGTTATTTATACATTCTGGCTATTAAACCCTTATCAGTTATATGATTTTCAATTATTTCCTTCCATTCTGTATATTTTGTTTATTATCTTGACAATGTCCCTTGAGATACATAATTTTAGTTAGGTCCATTTTATTTTTTCTTTTGTTGCTCATGCCTTTGGTGTTATATCTAAGAAATCAAATATAAGCCCAATATAAGGTCATGAAGGGCTCCCCATTGTTTTCTTCAATGGTTTTAGGTCTTAGATTTATGTCACTGAACCATTTTAAGTTAATTATTTTGTATGGTCTAAGGTTTGGGTCCACTTTGTTCTTTTCCATGGGGATATTACATTTTTCAGAACCATTTGTTGAAGAGACTCTTCCTTCCTTATTTAAAGCACTTGACATCATTGTCAAAAATCAGTTGACTATAGATGTGTGGCTCATTTCTGGACCCTGGATTCTTTTCCATTATCCTGTATGTATATTTTTATGGAAGCATCAGGGGGTTTTGGCAATTGCAGCATTGTAATAAATTTTTGATTGGTAAGTGTGAGATGTCCAATTTGTTCTACTTTCTCTTAGTTACTCAGGGCCCCTTGCAATTCCATTGAATTGGAATTAGCTTTTTCATTTTTGCAAAAATGTTGTATTGAGATTGCATTTAATCTATAGAAGTCTTGAGTAGTAGTGACTTCTTAATAATATTAAATCTTCCAAAACTTGAACTTGGAATGTCTGTATATATTTTTAGTTTCTTTTTGTAGGATTCATCTCTTTCATTAATTTTTCTTGAATATTTTATTCTTTAGATATTATTGTATGAAATTCTTGGTGAATATTTTATCTTTCAGCAGTTTAAATATCAGCCCTCTGCTTTCTTTCCTGTATGGTTTGTGATATGTAATTGAAATTTAATATCATTGAGGGTCCTTTATACATGGTGAGTCATTTCTCTCTTTCTGCTTTTAGGATTCTCTCTTGTTTTTATTCTTTCACAGTTTAATGGTAATTTTTCCTGGTGTGTATCTATTTGTGTTTAACTTATTTGGAGTTCCTTTAGCTTCCTGGATGTGTATATTCATGTATTTTTTCAAATTTGGTAAATTTGAGAAGCAGATGTTGGTAAGTTTCATGATATCTCACAGGTACCTTAAACCCTGCTTGAATTTTTTTTTCATTCTTTTATTCCTTTCTGTTTTCAACCTGAATAGCTTCAATAGTTTTATCCTAAAATTCACCAATTCCTTCTCCTGAGTTTTCAAACATGCAGTCGAAACTATCCAGTGAATTTTAAACTTCAGTTATTGTATTATTTATCTACAAAATTTCTATTTGGCTTCCATTTTTAAATTCCTATTCCATTCTTTTGTTAATAGATCATAGATGTTTCAGATGAATTTGAATATCTGGGTGCTTCCAAATGCAATGCATAAACACTCAAAATTCTCCATTCTTATGAGGATAGGTACAAATTTGTTAAACTTCTCAATTTTTTAATGTGAAAATGTTCTGCTCTACTACTTAAAAAAATTATATTTTCTTGGTACTCCTTGTGAATAAGAAGGCTTTCTCCATACATGTATTTCCCAACCATTTGAATCTACATTTTTCATTAATTGCATAGTTATTGCTTATAAGAAACTATACCAATATTTTGTATGAAATGAAATTGCTCACTCTCTTACCATTCTCCATTCTAATAAAAATACCTTTGTTTTCTGCACGGGAATGTATTTAGGTAATACAATGAATTCATCACTTCACTTTTTTGCTTATGTTTAGAGTACTGACAAGGAATGCCTAATTTATGAGATTGAAGTCTCCATAGTCTCACTGGAGGTGGTTCTTTCCCTGACTTTGTACCATGCGGTAACCAGAAGGGCAGTGCAGGTTTGTTTTGACCAGGGTCTCAATACTGCGACAGTGATCACAGAGCACAATGTTGAGATTATCGCCAGCTGACACTGATAACCTGATCTTACGATCACCAGAATAATCCCATACAACTCTTTATACACCTTTTCTATATTTTAGAATGAGAAAAAGATAACTGGTAGATTTATTGTGAAGTCTCAAAGTCACTTTGCATATATTTGCCAGTTGGCCATTTTTTTGGTAAAAATCTCATTAATTTTTCAACACATCTTCCTTCCTTCCAGTTTGAAAGGTGTAAAAATTAATTTCTCAATATTAAACTTATGCCACATCTATTTAAATGAATGCAGATACTTAAGATTGTGCAGTATATTACACTAACAGTGAAGGTTAGAAAAGAAAAGGCAAAGTTATCCCATATCTTAGGGCATATGGGAACGAGAACTGATGTGTTCTAAGTACCTGCTAGGTCAAGGTAATGTTCAGACTTTAAAAACTATGCACTTCCCATCACCTAAGTTGCTTTACAATTTGCTATGTTCATAAGTTTCATAAAGGGAGACATAGTGACTATATATGTCAACAATGAGTATCCATTTTGAATGTCATTAAAATATCTAAACTTTCAGGAAAGTATGATAAAGGATAGATTATTCAGTTGGGGCATATGGTTAATGAGCCAGAACTATCATTATAGAAGGCCATCCAGAAATGAGTTATCATGTTGGATCATAATGCTAAATACATTATGACCTTTATATTGTTTTAAACCAAATTTACAAACACACCTGAATACCTTCTAATTTATTCCTGCCCTGTTTTGCCTCTTTATAAACCAACATCATAAACATAAACTTTTAGAAATAATATTCATTTCTTTTACTCATACCACATTCTAGAAGTCATGTGGTATGTTGCAGTTGTTCATTGAAATTGATTTGGATATGTTTCTTCAGGTAAGCAATTTTCACCTTCTTACTTTACCTGCTTCATTTCACCTTGAGTTGTATAACCTAGGAGTGGTAAATGAGCCTGGTTATTTATGAGGTAAAGTGAATGAAGAATCCAGGGGATTGGGTGCCCCCAGAGGCATCTCCTCAGGGACGTGTATACTTGGCCTACATTATAGAATTTATTTCATCAACTTGAAGTTCCAGAAGAACAATTTCCAATGGATAATTAGTAGTATTTTGAGAATAGTTTTCCCTCCTCTTGCTCATCACCAGCATTATCTAATAATCGTGCTGTTACTGTAGAGGGTGTATGATATTTAGCATATAACTTCAGACTTCTATTCAGTGTTCTTATCCATGCTATCAGGAAGTCCTTATTTGGTGGGCATAATGTCAAAGAAACTAAATATTTCCCCATAAACAAGTTGAAAGTAGCATAAATCTGGATGAATACATGAAGGATATTGACTTAAGGTCTCCCTTCAAATAGTAATGTGAAATATTTTAAAGTTGTTACAATTGTTTCAATAGTGTTCACGGTAGTTTAATACAAGCTACTCTGTCACATGCGAAATGAAGTCAGTTAAAGCAGTGAGTGAACATTTGGTCTTCAATGGAATATTGATTCTCTTTTAATTCAATTATATATTTATGAAACTTTACAGAAACTTCAAAGTTGAACTTCAAATATGTTTGAATTTCAAAATATTTTCAAATCATGGAATAGTATAAATATAAATAAATATGAAATAGTTTTTCAACATTTTTCTACATCCAAAATTCTGAATTAGGATCAAATAGATAAAATAAATTAGAATATTATTATTTATTTGAAAATCTCAAATGCTCAGTACATTTTCTAACATGTAGTAAAATTACAAAATGAGGAAATGTCATTAAAGAAGTCTAGAAACCAGAATAAATAAAGATACTGTGTCCACATGGAAAAGAATTAGGTGATATACTTGGAGATATTAGGATATGTGAAAAGTACAGAGGTAGAATAAGAGAGAAACATTGTTCTGACTTTTGGATTCTTATATATATTATGATTAAATATACCACAGTTGTTAATCCACTGATAAACACTAGGAAATATTTAGAGTGATATTCACAAATCATAAGCTTGGTATTCCCCGAACCTTTATTTCCCAATATACCACTGAAGTGTAAAATCTGTTACCAAGCCCTTCTCTCATTTTACATATTTCTATAATTTAAAAAATTTATTTATTATCAGTGACCGTATGTTAAGCATGATCATACATGAATGTGACATTGCACTGTCATAGTTACATAGATGCTGGCAGAATCTTCTTCTCAATCCTGATATTTGATGACTTGCTTATGCAAACACAGCACACTCACAGTTGCTGGTACGTGGATGGAATGTAAAGAATGTTTGTTCCATTTTTAGAACAACACCAACTCAGTTGTTCAAATGATGTAGGGGGTGCAAGGTGATTTATTCATATTCTGAATTCATCACCTGATGAAGTTTGGGTCAGTAAACGGAAAACTGTTAGGGACACTAGAGCTGAAAATGGTTAGGGTTATTGTATGGGCATTATACCTGAGTCAATTGTAGGTTTCCTCAAAGCAGGAAACTAAGATAAGTACCATAATAGTAAACTAAGATCCTTAATTTAGTTTCTAGGCTTATATCAGTTCACAACAAACGTAGCCTTCCACTCCCAAGTATGTTGCTTGAAGGAGACTAGGTTTCCTTGAAGAAATGCTCTGCACTTCCAAGGCAATAACATAAAATATGCTTTCCATAGCTATTTCCCAGGGTATAAAGACTAGTATTCAAAAGAATTATATGTTGAGAAAGAGACAACAGCAATGTGAGGGCTACTATTTACAATGTCTGTCCTGACACTGACGCTGATCTCTAAATCAATCATCAGTTCCATGTAAAAGCAAGAATGAGACAGGTACAAGTGTATTCCTACCACAAGCCTATTGCACAGTTGGGCTAACGTTTCTAAAGTGCACCAAAATTGTGATAGATCTACTTAGCTATGGGTGTGGACTTTCCATTTACTTCCTGAGTGTGCCATAAGTGTCACAGTGGCAGTAAGAGCCAAGTGGAAGCCCTTGAAATTGATCATTATTGACAGATATTTAAAAAGTCATTCTGTATTTTGGGATGGATTGTAATGGTTAACACCACCCCTGGAAATTTAAGGATGGAAAACTTTACTTTCCATCACATCCTTATTTAATGCATACTACAGCCCCTAATTAAGAAGATGGATTATGACATATGGCAGTGGACTACCATGGACCTAACCAAGAAGAGGTAGCCCACATCCCGTTGCTCTGCTGCATTACTGCACTTATGGAAAGTGCAATTTGTCCTTTGGGATAAACTGGTTACTGTGAAGAGGATCTTCATTTTAAACCTCTTCACTAAAGATGATCAAAATAGTTCTCTCTTATGTGTGCCAAGGTAATGACTTCTCTTCTGCATCCTGTCATAATATAGGCTGTAGGGTAATCAGTTATCTTTCCTTTCCACAGAATTGCACTTGGTTGTACATTATTGATAGTGCCACCTTAATTGGCCCTGATAAGCAAGTAAATCAAAATGAATGGATACCCTGGTAAGATATATGAATTTCAAATCATGTTAAAGGTAAACACTTCACAGACTTCGGGTTCTGCCATATTGGTAGAGCTTTTAAGACCAGAAAATTCCGTCATCCTGAGTAATCCCTCTAAGGTAAAGGACACATCGTGTCCCTTGAATGCTCTGTCTATAGCATAGGAGGTAGTGCTTTGTGGCCTCTTTTAGATTTTAGAAGTTGAATATGCAACAACAAGAAAAATAGTCAAAAACTCATCTATCATGTAGCTGGGGAGACTGTTATTTCTCATAATATCATGAGCAAAAGAGGGGTCTGTAACAGGTCCAAGCTGCCTTGAATATTGCCTTGTGTTTTAGATTTAGATCTAGCATATATAACTTTATTGGATTTATCTATGGTAGATGAGGAATCACAATGATTTCTACAAAGTCCCAATAATGGCATCATTGTGTTAATACTTATTTTCTGTTTCAAGACCCTGCCATTTTAGGAGGAGAATTAGTGGAAACTAGAGATAATAATCTTGGATTTCTACTAGGTTATAATAGGGATTGAGAGCCTGATTATTCACCAAGAAGTAAAAACCTACCCTATGGAACAAAGGTTAAAATAAATTGAGTAGACTGAAATACCAGTGGTCAATGAGAGGGAGGGGTAAGGGGTATGGCATGTAGGAGTCTTTTCTTTTTTCTTTCTTTTGCTGGAGAGATGCAAATGTTCAAAAAAATGATCATGGTGATGAATACACAACTATGTGATGATATTGTGAGCCATTGATTGTAACCATGTCAAGAATTTTTGTTTGTTGTTTACAATAAAAATATGAACAAAAACACCCTCCCCCATGCTGGGTGCTGTCAGACACATACATTGAGGCATGCACCACAAACATTAATTACAACATGGGAGCAATATGTCTGGGATTGGGATCAGAAGGTACAGAAGGCATATGTAAGTATGTAGGTAAATGACAAAAAACATCCAGTCATTTCCTTCTACTGCACTGATGTCTAATGAGATACTCCTTCTTGCATCCTCACTTAGTGGCCTCTGTGTCTAGCTAACTGAACACAAGAAATATGGGGAAGGATCATACATGCATTTGCGTGAGCCATGTGTGAGAAACAAAAGTGAAAATTTGCTGCCTTACATCCTTGCTCAAGGGGCTGCTGGGAATCTGCATTGTCAGTGGTTTGCAGAGTCCTAGGTTACTTGTTTTTATAGAGAAAGAAATTGTCTGAGGCCTGGGCTGTGGTGGCTGCATAGACAGTTGATCAGAGCCCTGAAATGAATAAGATTGGAATTAAAAAACAAGGTTACCTGAGGAAAAAGAATACCTGTCTACAGATTCATGGAAGGGCAAAATGTAGTTCATCTGTACAAGCATTGCCAAATACTCCACATTCATCTTTTCCTACCTTTCTTGAAGTTTCTTTGTCAGCACCATCATCAGTGTGCTTTAACAAGAAATCTGATTTTCTGCAATTGCATCCCAGATAAAATGGCATCGAATAAGGGGCATACAATTTTGAGAAAAGGGCAGCAAATGTCTCATGACCATAGAATCCATCTCCTACCCTCTTTCAAATCACATGGAAGCAATTAGTTAAATGGGATGACTGGCTCAGGCCAGGTGCCATCTCAGAGACATTTGGGACAGTGTCCTTCATGAAACTGACCCTGACTAGTGTATGTCCTGACAGCAAGATGAAGGAAGTCTGGTGACCTTGAGGATGAAATAAAACACCACTGTGATCAATATGTCACTTGTGCAAATTTTGCTCACTATCAGTACAAGTATAGTCCTCTTTCTTGCTTATAGGGTTTCTGGGTTCCACTGAATCTGAAGCTGTGAATTTTTCCTGGGCTTTTCTGTTTCCTTTGGGTTTCTCATTCCATGTTGATGGACCCATACAGAGAGAATGCCATAATAATCTCAGGGCAGTTGAAATTGTGACCAATGTGAGGGAATCCTTTTTGGGGAAAATTGTGAAGACCAAGGAGGGACATGGGATCAACTATAGCATCAGGGGTGTAATTTCACTCGTTTCCCTCCCATGTTAACTTTTGGTATGGATTGTAGCTGGGCATCCATTGGGAGATAGGGGTTCAGGCTAGGCTCCATGGAGAACCCAAGCTCATCTGAAAAGTGCAGACAGGACTTGCCAAGTGTCCTGGATGATGTAATTCATAACCTCTAAGCCTCTTCTCTAAATCCGGTCATGGTTCAGTGGGCTGTTCCTGCAAGTTTCATTCACTTCACCCTAAAAGTATTTCCTCACAAGTGCACTCTGCTCAAATTTCCTTTCCACTTCAGACTTTCTACAGTACCACCTCAGTTCTGGGCTTGGACTCAGCATGCACACATGTATAGTTGAAATATGGGGACAAGGTGCTGAATTCCTTGCAGGAAAATTTTGTTAGAGAGAGATGTGACCTTATAGAAAACTACTCTTCCTGTTCATTATGAGGCATTTTTTAGAGGCATTCTGAATATTCCTCAGAAATTCTCATGTGAAGTCACTTTTTCCCCTATGTTACTCCTCCCAATCCCTGTCTCCTACTCCTTGGACTTAGCTTCAAATCAACTACCTGCATATTTGTGCTTGGATCAGATCACCCTTCAGGGAGAATCTACACAAAGCTAATAGGCAATGAAATGGAAACCACAACTATATCAGAAATTCTCACACATATTCAAATGATTCAGCATTCAAATATAGAAATTGAATCAGTCCGCTCCAAGGAGTGGCGTGCTTTTGACCAAATACCCTTATCAGCAGAGGCCTAGAGAATTGTGGAATTACTTGACATTTATCAAAACCTTAGACATATGATAGAAAGAAGTGTTAAATGAGAAATAGTCATGTGTAATTTATGCACTCACATCTGTTTCCATCAGAGAAGAAACACAAGTATTTGTTTCCACTATAATTAAGTTGTCCTTTGTGATGATCACTGTCACTAAAATGATTTCAAGGGAGAGTTGTGCAGAAACAACATAAACCAAATCTAGTATATATGTCTTTGGAACTGAACCAAATGATAAATTAGTAGTCCTAATTTATGTTCTTGACTGCTATAAAAATCACCTGTGACAATGCGGGAAAAAACATGGGAATTCAAGTTCAAACCGCAGAATTTTCAACTAACATGTCTTTCAACATGGGAAGATATTAAAACTCCAACTTCTAAGGATACATTTCCTTTTTTTTCCATACAAAGAATAATAGAAGTTCTGAAATGAAAGTCTCTGTTGCTTGTGTTGTTATGTCAAAGTATCAAATGACCAGAAAGAAGCACATGTAATTGAATTATTCATTGTAATTGTGCAAAAGAATAAAATCATTAATGCATATTTTGTAATTTAATCCAAATTCCATTCCAATACATTGTTCGAATACCATGAGATCTCATATTAATGGGCTGCTTTATAATCTATTTCAAGTACATTTTACTGATGTAACAGCATAGTTAATTATGATCATTTTCATTAATAGGAGCAGCAGACATTTAGCCCTTTTGGACTAACTTTATGTCTATTTGTTGCTAAATAAATCAGGTAAATTATTGCTTTTATCACAGCTGAGTTATGTAAATCTTGGATTTACATACTTCTGGATAAGTGACAAGATAAAAATGAAAGAGTTGCTACAAATTTATTAGCTATGGACCATATTATATACCCATCCAATTATATAAGAAAACATTTTAATAATAATCATATAGCCAGTTTTTAAAATTGATAAGCTAATAAATACCTCCTGATCTACAAACAAATAATGTAATTGATGGCTGGGAATTTTTCCTAGAATTAATAAGTAATCAGGAACTCTCAGTATTACTACCCTACTTTGGAATTAGACTTTTTTTAGAACTTTCCTCAGAGCCTCTCTTACATCCGTGTTCCTTAGGCTGTATATGAGGGGGTTCAACATGGGGGTGAGGATGGTATAGAAGACAGAGAGACCCTCATCTTGCTGTGAAGTATGCAAGGATCTGGGAGTCATGTAAATCAACATGGTTGGACCAAAGTACAAAAACACAACCAGTAGGTGGGAAGAGCAAGTGGCGAGAGCTTTATGCCTTACCTTAGAAGAATTTAAGTGGGAAGCACTGAGGAAGATAAAAATGTAGGAGGCCAGAATAAGGCCAAAGGGCATAAGAATCAAAATGATTCCAGATATGAACACGACTTTCTCATAAGATGAAGTGTCTTCACATGACAGCTTTAGGACTGCCTCTAGCTCACAAAAGAAATGGTGTATTTCTTTTGAGCCACATCTGGGAAAGTGCATTGTATATAAAGTTTGGACTAGGCCATTAAGTGCCCCCCCAACCATGACATAATGGCCATCTGAAGGCAAGTTTCAGAATTTAAAATAACCACATATCTTAAAGGATTACAAATAGCCACATATCGATCATAGGCCATTAGTGTGAGTAGAATGCATTCACTGCCTGTAAGGGAGGAATATAAATAGACCTGAGTCACACAGCCAATGTATGATATATCTGATGTCCCTGAGAAAAAGTTGGTTAACATTTTGGGGACAGTTGTGGAGATAAGAGAGATGTCCATGAGAGAGAGCTGGCTGAGCAGGAAGCACATGGGGCTGTACATGGGGCTCTCCCACCAGAGAGATCAGGAGAACCAGGATGGTGTTGCCTGTGGTG
>PVIY010046976.1:0-18136 GCA_004026745.1 Myrmecophaga tridactyla
AAGAAAGAAAGAAAGAAAGAAAGAAAGAAAGAAAGAAAGAAAGAAAGAAAGAAAGAAAGAAAGAAAGAAAGAAAGAAAGAAAGAAAGAAAGAAAGAAAGAAAGACACAGACAGTCTCAGGGGATCTGAAGCTTGAGTTTACATCAGACCATTTTGTTCTTAACCAGATCCTGGTTATATACTGCAGGAAGACAATAGGCATGCATGCATTTCCTGAGGGGACAAAGTTCTTATCTTTCAGTGTTCTTCTTTCATACTTAAGATAACCATTTGGGGTAAACAAGCATTCTCTTCCTGCTGCCAACACCCTAATGCCATCTACTCCCAAGTAGTTCCACAGGTTTTGTGTTAATCCTATCTGCTACACATAATCATGTATAGGTGGATCCTAAGTGCTCCACCCACTTGCCTGTATATAAATATGCCAATACCGTGCTCTCCTACCACATTATCAGATGCAAGAGTGTCTGTGGAGAGCACCCTGGGAGACCTCCTACAGTGACAATCAGGGCCTGCCTAATCAAGTAAGGTGGGAGAGGGGATGTCATGTGTGTGGGAGCTGGATTGTGGTGGGGCCTTGACACCCTTAGTGCCTGCTCTGTGCTGGGCATGAGATTCCACCTTCCAACTAAATGTAAATTGTATTGGGCTCATCTCAAATAACAAGCTCTTTATTATGGTTTCTGGTTCCTCAGAGAGCCTTGACTAGAATCACCCAAAATCTTGCTAAATATACCGATTTCAGTGTCCCTTCAGGTCCTTAGGAGTTAGATGAGGAGTGACTAAAATCTGTATCTGACAAAGTGCCCTGAGGAGACAGGGCTGAAGCCAAATGTGAAACCAATTTCCAGGATGTCTCGGTGAGGACGGGTTTGTGTAGAATTGTGGTAAGTGGAGTGACTACAGCTACGTACCCCAATATTCTGGTATTAAAATTCTTTGACTGACTGATGGCTGAGATCTGTTTAGGAGTTAACCTTGAAGTACATCTGGACAGAAGTGCCAAAGAGGGAGCTCAATGTACTTAAGAAAAGGAGGAAAAGAGATAGCTGCAGAGAGCTTGGTGCTGGTAGAAGCCAGAGCTGCAAGCCATAACTGGTCCTTAAGCTGAGAACAGCAATCTTGGAACTATTTTAAGTGAGAGAGTGTAGTGATTAGATCTGTATCATGGAAAAGCAGATTGTTGCAGAACTGAGTGGATGCTGAGGGTCTCAGCAGTTGGAAGTTGGTGTTGGCATCCAGGTAGCATTAGTGAGGTAGGTAGAGTGTGCCTTCACTGTAGTGTGTGATTTCACGAGATGTGTGCTTTCACTGTAGGCTTCTCAGTGTGGTGAGTCTGGGGGATTATTATCCACCAATTGGCTAATATCTTAATGTACCAGACTTGAAGCTAAGAACAGTTTTTCCTTCTCAGTAAATCTCCTCAATTGTCAGGGGTTCCATGGCCATGAGTGAGGGGACAGAATTTTTGTAAAGGCAACCAGAATCAGTACTCACTCCAACTTCACCCATAGGCTTCCTCCCTTCTGAGGACATGGGGTACCTGCCTCCAATGACCTCTGTCAGCCAATTTTTAAATTTCTCTAGTCAAATGAGGCACAGAGGTCATCTTTTTCGCTCCAAAGTTCCTGGATTAGTATGAAGATCTGTATTGTTTTCAACTAGGTAGTTGATTCTATGATATGTCTCCTTTACACATTTTTACATGGGGCATTCATTTTGCTAGGTTTGAATATATAGGTTTATGGGAGCTATTAATATTTGACTAAAAGCATTTTCTGGCTTTTAACCAATCATCAGAAGCACATTCTAAGCTGAATATGTTAAATTCTTCCATAATCTCTTCTCATAGTTTTTGGTTTATTATTATTTTTACTTTTAATACACATGTGTTCTAGTTTGCTAGCTGCCAGAATGCAACACACCAGAAATGGAATGGCTTTTAAAAGTGTGAATTTAATAAGTTGCTAGTTTACAGTTCAGAGACTGTGAAAATGTCCAAATTAAAGCAAGGCTCTAGAAATGCCCAATGTAAGGCATCCAGGGAAAAATATCTTGGTTCAAGAAGGCTGATGATATTCAAGGCTTCTCTCCCAACTGGAAAGGTGCATGACAAGCTTTCATTGGCTAGCTTTCTCTCCAGGCTTCCTGTTTCATGAAGCTTCCCCAGAGGTATTCTCCTTCTTCATCTCCATAGGTCTCTGGCCATAAAGGCTTTGTGAATCTTTCCAAAAATGCTTGCTTCTTTTAAAGGATCCCAGAAAACTAATCAAGACCCACCTTGAGTGGGTGTCATCATATCTTCCTCTATTCAAAAGTTAATACCCACCATTGGGTGAGTCACATATCTGTGGAGATAATCTAATCAAGTTTCCAACATACAGGGCTGAATAATGTGTAAAAGAAACGGTTGCTCTCACATAATTGGATTGGGATTAAGGTGTGGCTTTTCTAAGGTACATAAATCCTTTCAAATCAGCACACACATGCACATATAAAATTACCTAAGCCTGTACCCTTACATTCTCTATTCACATTTGGAATTACATTATTTCCCACATCCAGAAGCCCTGCTCAGGCACTCATCGCAATCCCTTTACCCTCTCCTCTCAAAATATAAACACAACTTTGAGGTATTAAAAATATGAAATGGTTTTACTTCTTTCTTGGCTATTTAATCAAGTTAAGTATTCTATATTAATTTGTGGCTGACTTTCTCACTAACATTACAATTATGAGGTTGACCTATAGTAAAAGTAGAGTAGTTAGTGCCTGTTATTTGATGACATAGTCTATTGTATAAATATATCACCATTTATCCATCTTACTGTTGCAGAGGTTTGCATTATTTTCCAGTTCAGACCTCTTATAAATAATACTGATGTGAACATTTTTGTATGTATTTTGGCATACATATATGTTAATATTTCTGATGGTTATAAAACTTGTAGCAGAAAACCTTGGTCATAGGGTATGAGTATGTCAAAGTTATTTGATAATGCAAAATAGTTTTCTAAAGTATTAGTACCAATCTAAGTTCTCTCTAGCGTGTATGAGCACTTTAGTAATATAACTCGTTTACCAATACCCTTAAATTTAACATTTAGAATTTCAATTTAGGGCCCCTAGCAATCATATCCAGGTTTCTGTAACCTAGCCAGGGATTGAAATGACTAAATCAATCATACCTTTTATCACTGGTTTGTTTCTACTTCATATTTGGTCTAATGATCCCATTTTAAATCTTAGTGTGCTTACCAGGACCCATCCACTTTGGGGTGCCTGAACACTAGGTTTTCTTCCCTGAGCTCCACTCAGCCTCCTACCCTTAAGAGTCAGTCCTTACTTTGAAGGGAAACATCTGCTCCTGCGCTCTCCTCTTCCGTGGACTTTGCCCCTACATAGCCTCGACAGTGACTTGAAAGAGTAATTGTTTTGTGTGTATTTGTGCTTGTATATGTGTGTTTCCCAAGTTTTTCTCATGTTGGGATCTTGATCTGCACTTTCATTTTATGGATCATGTGAAAATCTATTTCCAGGTTGGCAGGTTGGAAGGGTCCTCAGAGCAATCTAACGAGACCAACACCCATCCACTTATGTACATAGTTTGATATATCTAACAGTTTAGAAGCTTATATGAGATAAACATACCATCGTACATTGTGAACTCAGTGGTGTCAGAAAATCTACTCTGCCAGATAATTTTACTATTTTCCTCCTAAAAGATTGAGTTGCTTAAAGCTTGGGTTTTATCCTGTTTACTTGAGGTCCAAGTTGAGGATGCTGGAGAACTTTTCCTGGGTTCCAAGAGAGTAGATGGCAAAGGCTGGAATCAAACCCAGGTCCCACTGATCTGGTCCCAAATCCCATATTCTTCCCATAATCCTATGCAGCTCCAGAGTGGAGGTTTTCAATGTAGGTGGATTTATAGGGTGGAGAAAAAAATCAGTGGGCCCTTCAAATGTGGCAGTGAGCAGGGCCATACATTTTCTAGAATTTTCCAAGCTGAATATTTTCTCTTCAACAGGAATGAAGAAACACCTTGGCAACATCACTGCTTTCCTGACCAAGAGCTTGGATTCATATCCTCTGAATTGTCAAAGGATAGAAGAATAGTTTTCAGACTAGTCTGTGATTGGCTACAGTTTTTGAGCTGAGTTCCCCTTGGCACTTAACTCAACTACAGAGGACTCATTGCCCCTAACTGACAATTGTCCTTAATTTCTTCTCACTGGAGAGGACTCACAGTGCACAAATCTCTTGAAGAAAGCCTTCACCCAGACCTTTATTCACAGACCAATGGCCTTTGCAGCATCCCTGGCAGAACTCCAGATAGGAGCTAGATGTCCCATCTGCCTGGATTTCCTGACAGACCCTGTCACCATCGAACGTGGGCACAACTTCTGCCACTCCTGCATCTAGCAGACCTGGGAAAATCTACAGGACAGGCCCCCTTGCCCTGTTTGTAGGCACCAATGCCAAGACTGGCACTTCAGGAGCAATGCCCAGTTGGGAAGGATGAGTGAAATTGTCAAGCTCCTCCACATCACCAGAGGCAAGAGGAAGAGGCAGGAAGAGACACGCTTGTGCAAGCAGCACAGTCATGTCCTGACCCTTTTCTGTGAGGAGGATAAAGAGGTGATGTGTCCCCTGTGTGCTCAATACCCCGACCATCAGGGTCACCACGTGAGGCCAATAAAGGAGGCTGCCTCTCACCATAGGAAAAGACGTCACAGTTACATTATGTCCCTGAAGAAACAAGTGGCAGACCTGGAAAAGCTAACAGCCATGCATGACAGAAATCTATCAGAACTGAGAGAGAAGGTAGAAAGCCAGAGTCAGAAATTATTCTCTGAATTTGAGCACCTGAATCACATTTTAGAATGTGAGCAAGAAGCAGTACTTTCAAGGTTAGCTGATGAAGAGGAGAAAATTCAGCATAAACTCAATGAAAACATAGCATCATTTTCAGAGTATATCTCCACACTCAAAAGTTTTCTAACAGAGATTGCAGAGAAGAGTGTGATGTCAGAAGTGAAATTACTGGCAGACATCAAGAGTTCCACCATAGGTATCAAAGCCTTAAATCTCCAGTCCCTTATTCCTTCCAGTTAAGGAAAGAAGGACTGAGTCTTCCCCTGCAGTATTCAGCTCTGCAGAAAATTAAACAGAAATTTACAGAAGATGTCATGCTTGATCCTGAAACAGAACATCTGAATCTGCTTGTCTCTGAAGATAAAAAGTCTGTGATATTTGTGAAGAAAAAGCAAAGGCTTCAACCTAATCGAAACAGATTTATGATTTACCTGGTTGTACTGGGTTCTGAAGGATATGATTCTGGCAGACATTATTGGGAGGTCCAAGTGGGTGACAAGCCTGAATGGGTTGTGGGGGGTTGTAAAGATTCCCTTCCGAGGTAGGGACAGACACTCCAGTCAGGACAGAACAGAGGCTGGACAATCCAGCGTTGGATGGAGTCTATGTTGCAGAAGGCACTGCTCCAGTCACTATTCCATTAACAGAAAAGCCCAGAGGAATTGGCATTTATCTGGACTATGAGTTGGGTGAGATTACATTTTACAGTTTGAATGAAAGGTCTCATATCCATACCTTTACTGATAGATTTTATGAAATACTCAAGCCTTACTTCTGTATTGGGCATGATTCTAAACCTCTTACTCTCTGTGCAGTAACAGATGATGAATGAGAAACTACCTGTATGGCTGTCTCACTGCTGCTTTGTCTTCCTGCAATTTTTGGAATGTAGGGAGAATAGGGCACCACTACCCATGAATTTAGCACTAAAAACGTTTTAAAAATGCTTCTATGACTGAAACATTAAAAGTTCTTTCAGCTAATCATTGTTTCAATGGATGTTGTTGGAACTACAGATCTTTTGGGTACAGCTGTGTAAATTGTTTCTGGAATTGTAATATTAGAGTGTACAGAACTGTAGCTTTTCACGTCCAATAAATGCATTGTGGGTATGATTACATGTGTTCAGAATTTACACATTTATCTGTTTTAAAAGTATCTTAAAATTGTGGAAAGAATTTGGACAAACAATTCCCTGTGAATCTCTCAGGTTTTTGTGGATCTTGTGAAAGGAGAAGCTGATCTACCCTATTATTCAAGGTTGATCACACTGGAAGCAGTCTTGTAATGTAGATAAAGTACTTCCATCTGGAGCAAAGGGCAAGTTTGTTTATTGTAGTGTAAAATAAACATTATTTTCTCCCTCCAAAGCAAATGTCACTGATTTACTGCTCATTATAAAGGATTTGGGTTTTGCTAATTACCAGTGGTGTGTCCTAGGTCAAAGTGTCATAGAAAACATAGAGTTAATGCCTATTTTCCTAAAAAAAATGTCTATTTTTCTAAAATCCATATCTCTGGCAACTTCAGAGGCATAATTTCCATCATGCATTCCAAAGAACTGTCCAAATACAAAAATCTCAATAAACAAAGCTTAAATATATAGTGCCTCCATCATGTCTGTACAGTATCTATTAAGTCCCCCATGTCCAGGTGAAATTTGCCTGTTGGGTCATTTGTGCCATATGCAATTTTGCTTGGCAACAAAACTGACATGCCACTTTGAGCTTCCTACTAGAGGAACAGAGGGAGGTCACCAAGTGAAATTAAATTAAGATAAAATACAGCTGCACAATAGGAAAATGTTTTGCTACCCTTTATAAAAACAAACATCATTATCATGTACACTTACATATAATAAACTAGATTTTTAAATTAAAAATTTGGTAAGTTATGACAATTGGTAGATTCATGAAGCCATCACCACAATCAAGACAAGAAAAATTCTGCCACCCTCCAAGGCTTGCTTGTACCTCTTTTTAGGCTGTCCTTTCCTCCCTGCCCACCAACTTCCCAGTCCGCAGGAAACCATGTGTTGATAATTGATTGGTTTATATATTCTAGAATTCTGGCTTAGTGATATAACACACTTTTTACTCTTTGAGAGCAATTAATGATATTCTCCATAACCTCCTACCTTGTTAGGAGCTGGGCAAAATCCAAATCCAGGTGAATCCACTCCAAACCCCAGCAGATTCCCTTCCTCATGTATTTTTCTTAGTTCTACCTTTTAACTCTGGTTCATACATCATATAAATATCCATGTTTCTCCTTTGAAGTACATGATTTATTTGAGGTGCAATCTGAAATGTAATTACCAAGTCAGAAAATACAATGATAGTTCTCTAAATGATTTGAGGGTGATATGAATGGATAGAGAGAATGATATGGGAAGATGGAAATGTGACAGAAAAACCCTGTGGAGTTGAAAAGTTACCCATTGTAGCACTTACTTTCCACTTCTGTATTTCTGTATTACCTCACATGTCTGCTGCATAGATTCAACTGGAGGTTTAGGTGAAGCACTCGAAACAGCACATATAACATGTGAACACAGTAAATGATGGCTATGCTTAGGAAACTAATTAGAGAGCCAAATACATTGTGAGAAACAATGTAGACTTGTGCATACTTACAGGTTATTCAGAAAACACCCACAGTATTTATATTTCCCATTAAGGCTTTTCCCTGGCAACATATTTTAAAATAGGATGAAGTATATGTGCCATTATAGTAGAAAAATAATAGAAAACAGCACTTGTAGCATATATACGTTGCTTTAATTTTGAGTTATGTGAAGGGGAATGTTCTAAATCTATACACATATAAATCATTTAAATATTTGATTTTATACACAAACTATTTGGGAAATTGAAGAAATCATCAGGTAATAGATAGAGGATAGGGATAGAAGTTGTTGTGTACCCATTCTACATAATGAAAATTTTTTAAAATATTTCAGATATTGTTCTTTCTTTAAAACCTTTTATATCAGACTTGTCTGGAAAGTAGTCATGTGTGTAAATTAAATGAAAATTCTGCTCTCCTCTGAGTAGATGGTCTTCACATGAACATGAGGCAAAGTCTGCATTCAGTTGCTCTCCTCTCCTTCTGCACTGTAGCACATTGGTGGGGTAAGCTGTTTTTCTTGTCTACCAGGCTTCTGGCCAACATGAACCCACTGTGAGCACTCAACAAATTTGTTGAATTAATATATGACTGAAATAACCTGTCAATGGATAGGAAGCCAAGTAGATATTCTATAGCTCAACATAAAGTCTCCAAGAAAGATAAGACCTATAGATGCAGGTCCAAAGGTTATCATAACTTAGTGGCTGAAACCGTGTACAACAAAGAAATTATCTAAATCACATCTCCAGGTCTTCCAAAAGTATAATTTTAGTGCATTATGCCCAGGGAGATCTGTTGCCAACCCCGATTTGATGGTACCCATCCAGAGCCCTGCTTTCACCTTCTCGAATTCTCTTATAGAGCCTCCAACATCCAGAGTTAACATAGAGGAAGAAAAGACATTGCTAAAGGGAGTTCATCTGCTAATTGTGTATCTGTGGAAGTGGAAGATTATATGAATGAGTATGGGATGCCAAAAGAGACAGCTAAGGGCAGATTCTGGAAACATGTTTTTTTTAGGAAGAGAAAATATCAAAATGACCTAAGAAGTAAGTGTCATGGTCAGGTTCATGTGTCAACTTGGCCAAGTGGTGGTACCCGTTTGTCTGGTTGAGCAAGTGCTGGCCTGTCTGTTGCAATGAGGACATTTCATACAATTAAATCATGGTCATGTCAGCTGCATTTACAGCTGATTCAATTAGTAATCAGCCAAGGGGAGTGTCTTCTGCAATGAGTGATTCTTAATCTAATCACTGGAGCTTTTAAGGAGGATTCAGAAGAGACAGGGTCTTTTCCTGCTTCAGCTGGTGAGCCTCTCCTGTGGAGTTCATCCAGATCCTCTATCGGAATCGTCAGCTTCACAGCCTGCCCTGGGGGTTATGGACTCTGCATTCCCACAGTTATGTGAAACACTTTTGTAAATTTTATATTTGCAAGTGCTTCCTGTTGATTCTGTTTCTCTAGAGAACCCTAACTAATATAACTTGGTACTGGGAATGGTTCTTAAGAAACAGAATCTTAAAAATGGGTTTTAATGAATGGTCTTCTACTCTGACTGGACTCAAAGGCACTAAGGACTCTGATTCCCATAATCAGAATGACCCTCCCAATCCATGGAGTGAGTTGGCAAAAGAGATAGTCAAAATATCACCATTCAATTTTCCTAATTCTTCGCTTGTATAAAGCCAGGCTGTGGGGGATAATGTTTTTTACATCTTTACAGAGATTTTTGGAAGTGAGAGGTATAGATATGTTGGCCAGTTGTTAGATACACTGGATACATTAAGGAGTGAAAGGGAAGGGCTTAAGACTTCAAATGAGAATTTTAAGTGCAGTCTAACAGATGTAGAAGTTTCTGTGAGTATCCTCAGGGAAAATCTTACTTCCTGTAGCCATAGACTTGAGATCTCTGAAAATCGGACTCAGAATTTTATTTTTAGAGTAGCAACTTTACAACATAATCTGAAATCTCAATGTTGCATGGTGTCTGCCATTAAAGTGAGGGCATTGATTGGAAAGGAGTGGGACACTGAAAAATGGGATGGTGACATATGGATTATTAATGATGTCAGGGGTAAGGTTGAAACCCTAGGTTATACTGAGTCTTCTGTAGATAACCCTGTAATAGTCTGCCCTGAGGACATAGCCTCCCCACCTCCAGTCTGCCTTGAGGAGTTGGCCACCCAACCTTCTCCTGAAGGGATTAGCTCCAGAGTGATTAATCCTGTTTCACCAGACGAAATTGCAAACGAATGTCCTGAAGCAAATGTCTTGGAAGATATTTCTAATTCTTTTTATGACCCACCTCCACTACTGCTCATATCCACCAGAACTATAACTAGACTAAAGTCCCAACAGGCCCCTAAAGGTGAGTTGCAAAATATCCCACATGAGAAGGTACATTATACTCCAAAAGAACTGTGTGAGTTTTCCAATTTATGCAGACAAATATCAAGAGAATATGTGTGGCAATGGATTGTTAGGGCGTGCGATAATGGTGGGAAGAACATAAGGCTGGATCAGGCTGAATTTATTGATATGGGCCCACTAAGCAGAGATTCTGCATTCAATGTTATAACTTGAAGGGTTAGAAAAAGTATTAACAGTTTGTTTGGATGGCTGGTTGAAACATGGATCAAAAGGTGGCCAACATTGCCTGAGGTTGAAATGCCAGAATTGCCCTGGTATAATGTAGATGAGGGGATCCAGAGGCTTAGAGAAATTGGAATGTTATAGTGGATTTATCATGCAAAGCCTGCTCTTACACCCCGTGAGTGTCTGAAGGATGCACCTTTTACCAGAACAGTGAGAAATAAATTTGTGAGACTAGTACCATCTTCGCTGAAGAGCTCTGTGGTTGCACTTCTCTGTAGGTCAGATATTACTGTAGGAACTGCTGTCAGTGAGCTGAAATCCTTAAACACAATGGGAATGACTGGATTCTGAGTTGGCAGAAGCCAGGTGTCAGCACTTAATCATCAAAGACAGAATAGATGTGGCTATTATTATAGACAGCAAACTCAAAGCAGGAGTCAAAATAATCTGACTCACAGAGATTTGTGGCATTGGCTAGTAAACCATGGGCTACCTAGAAATACAATAGAAAGGCAGTCTACTAAATTCTTGTTTGAGCTGTGTAAATAAAAGAGTTCTAGATCAAGTGAACAGAAGTCTGACCTGAAGTACGGAAACACAGTCTTTGCCCCTTAATCAATTTCCAGACTTGAGACAGTTTACAGACACAGAGCCCCTTAAATGAAGGGGAGGTCAGGTCCCTTTGGGGGAGAACCTTGTTACATTGCCACAAATTTATACTGTTAATCTTCCTCCAAGCCTTCCCTAAGGAGACTGATCACCTTTTACCAGGGTAACTGTGCATTGGGGAAAAGGAAATGAGCAAGTATTTCAGGGATTATTAGACACTGGTTCAAAAGTGATATTAATTCCGGGGACCCAAAATGTCACTCTGGGCCACCAGAGTGGGGGCTAATCAAGGCCAGGTTAACAATGGAGTTTTAGCTCAGGTCCACCTCACAGTGGGTTCAGTGGGCCCCCGGATTCATTCTGTAGGTTCTACCCCATTTCCAGAATGTATAATTGGAATAGACATACTGAACAACTGGCTGAATCCCCACACTGGCTCTCTAATTCATGCAGTGGGGGGCTATTATGGTGGGAAAGACCAAGTGGAAACCACTAGAACTGCCCCTACCTAGCAAAATAGTAAATCAGAAGCAAAATCGGATTCCTGGGAGGATTGCAGAGAATACTGTTACTCTTAAGGACTTGAAGGATGCAGGGGTGGTGATTCCTACCACATCCCCGTTCAACTCTCCTATTTGGCCTGTGCAGAAAACAGATGAGTCTTGGAGGATGAGAGTGTATTGTTGTAAGCTCAACCAGGTGGTAACTCCAATTGCAGCTGCTGTTCTAGATGTGGTATCATTGCTTGAGCAAATCAATACATCCCCTGGCACCTGATATGCAGCTATTGATCTGGCAAATGCTTTTTTCTCGAGAGCTATTAGTAAGAACCACCAGACACAGTTTTCTTTCAGCTAGCAAAGTCAGCAATATACTTTTACTGCCCTACCTCAGGGGTACATCAACTCTCCAGACCTATGTCATAATATTGTCCACAGGGACCGTGATCATTTCTCCTTCCCACAAGATATCACACTGATCCATTACATGGGTGATATCATGTCGATTGGACCTAGTGAGAAAGAAGTTGCAACTACTCTAGACTTACTTTTAAGGCATTTGCATGTCAGAGGATGGAGATAAATCCAACAAAAATATAGGGGCCTTCCATCTCAGTGAAATTTCTGGGTGTCCAGTGGTGTGGGTCATGTCGAGATATCCCTACTAAAGTGAAGGATAAGTTGCTGCATCTGGCCACTCCTATGACCAAAAAAGAGGCACAATTCCTAGTTGGTCTCTTTGGATTTTGGTGACAACATATTCCTCATTTGGATGTGCTACTCTGGTCCATTTATCGCGTGACCAGAAAAGCTGCTAATTTTGTGGGGGGACCTGAACAAGAGGAGGCTCTGTGACAGGTCCAGGCTGTTGTACAAGCTGCTCTGCCACTTGGGCCACATGATCCAGCAGATCCAATTCTGCTGAAAGTGTCAGTGGCAAATAGGGATGCTGTCTTGAGCCTTTGGAAGGTCCCTATATGAGAATCACAACACAGACCCTTAGGATTTTGGAGCAAATCATTACCATCTGCTGCAGATAACTACTCTCCTTTTGAGAAATGCTTTTGGCCTTCTACAAGGCCTTAGTAGAGACTGAACACTTAACCATGGGCAACCAGCAAGAGACCTGAGTTGCTTATCATGATCTGGGGTGTGGTCTGATCCACCAAGCCATAAAGTTGGGTGTGCACAGCAGCACTCTCTTGTAAAATGGAAATGGTATATATGAGATAGGTCCAGAGCAAGTACTGAAGGCACAAGTAAGTTACCTGAAGAAGTGGCCCAAATGCCCATGGTCTCCACTTCAGCTACATTACCTTCTCTTTCCCAGACCAGAACTATAGCCTCTTGGGGAGTGTCATGGTTAGGGACACGTGTCAACATGGCCAAGTTGTGGTACCAGTTTACCTGACTGGGCAAGCGCTGGCCTGTCTGTTGCAATGAGGACATTTCATAGGATTAGGTCATGATCATGTCAGCTGCATCCACAGCTGATTCCATTTATAATCAGTCAAAGGGGAGTGTCTTCTGCAATTAGTGATGCTAAATCAAATCGTGGGAAGCCTTTAATGGAGGACTCAGAGGAGACAAGTTCCATTCCTGCTTTGGCTGGTGAGCCTCTCCTGTGGAGCTCATCCAGGCCATCCATTGGAGTCGTCGGCTTTGCAGACTGCCCCATGGATTTTGGACTCTGCATTCCTGTGGTCACGTGAGACACTTTTATAAATTTTATATTTGCAAGTGTTCCCTGTTGATTCTGTTTCTCTAGAGAGCCCTAACTAATACAGGGAGTTCCTTACAGTGAGTTACCGAGGAAGAGAAAACTCGGGCCTGGTTTGTAGATGGCTCAGCATGACATGCAGGTACCACCCGAAAGAGGAGAGCTGGGGCATTACAACCCCTTTCTGGGTTGTCCTTGAAGGGCAGTCATGAGGGGAACTCCTCCCAGTGGGTAAGACTTCGAACAGTGCACCCGATTGTTCATTTTGCTTGGGTGGAGAACTGGCCAGAGGTGCATTTGTATACTGCCTCATGGTCTGTTGCAAATTGTTTGTCTGTATGACCTGGGACTTGGAAAGACCATAATTGGAAAATTGGTGAGAAAGAGGTCTGGGGAAGAAAGTATGTGGATAGACCTTCATGAGTGGGCTTAAAATATGAACATATTTGTGTTCCATGTGAATGCAAACCAGAGGGTGACTTCAGCAGAGTAAGGTTTTAATAATCAAGTGGATAAGATGACCAATTCTATGGATACCACTCAGCTGCTTTCTCCAGCAACTCCTGCCATTGCCCAGTGGGCTCAAAAACAAAGTGGTCATGGTGGTATGGATGGAGGTTATGCATGGGCTCAGCAGCATGGACTTCCACTCAACAAGGTTGACCTGCCTACAGCTACTGCTGAGTGCCCAATCTGCCAGCAGCAGTGACTCATATTCAGCCCCTGATATGGTACCATTCCCCGAGGTGACCAGTCAGCTACATGGTGGTAGATTGATTACTTTGGACCACTCCCTTCATGAATGGGGTAGCTATTTGTTCTAACTGGAATAGACACATACTCTGGATATGGTTTTGCTTTCCCTGCATGCAATGCTTCTTTCACAGGAAATGAAGTGTGGGAATGGGCACATAATCATGGAATTCTCTCACCTTACCATGTTCCCCATCATCCAGAGCAGCTGGATTGTTAGAAATGGCCTTTTGAAAACTCAATTACGGTGCCAACTAGGTGGTAATACCTTAAAGGGCTGGGATGATGTTCTCCAGGAAGCTGTATATACTCTGAAGCAGCATCCACTGTATGATGCTTCTCCCATAGCCAAGATCCATGGGTCCAGGAACCAAGGGGTGGAAATGGGAGTGGTACCACTCACTATTACCCCTAGTGATCCACTAGGGAAATGTTTGCTTCCTGTCACTGCGATCCTGAGCTCTGCTGGTCCACAGGTTTTAGTTCCAAAATGGGGAGTGCTCCCACCAGCAGAAATAACAATGATTCCATTGAACTGGAATCCAAGACTACCACCTGGTCACTTTGAGCTACTTATGCCCTTGTATCAAGAAGCCAAGAAAGGGATTGCATTATTGTCTAGGGTGATTTACCCTGACTATCAGGGGGAAGTAGGGCTGCAACTACACAATGGAGGCAAGGAAGAGATTTCTTGGAATATAGGAGATCCCCTAGGGCATCTTTTATACTACCACTCCTTTGATTAAAATAAATGGAAAACTGCAACAACCCAATCCAGGCAGGACTTTCAATGGCCTTGGAATTTCAAGAGTGAAGATTTGAGTCACCCCACCAGGCAAAAAACCATGGCCAGCTGAAATTCTTGCTGAGGGTAAAGGGAATATGGAATGGGTAGTGGAAGAAGGTAATGATAAATATGAACTTGGACCACATGATCTGTTACAGAAATGAAGACTATAATGCTGTTTTGTCTATGTTATAATATTTAAGTTGTAAGACATCAAGTTTAAGAATGAATATTACCCAAAGATTTGCACCCCATTCTGAAGAGATTTAATGTGTTTCCAGTTATATGCAGGACAGTTGAGTATTGTTAGTTGAAAGGAAAAATGTGTGTTTTATTGTTTTTTATTTAGAAATTTGGTATGGTTTAAGGTGGTATGTAAAGCTGCCATGTTGACAAGGGGTGGACTGTCATGGTCAGGTTCATATGTCAACTTGGCCAAGTGTTGGTACCTGTTTGTCTGGTTGGGCAAGTGCTGGCCTGTCTGTTGAAATGAGGACATTTCATACAATTAAGTCATTGTCATGTCATCTGCATCCACAGCTGATTCCATTTGTAATCAGCCAAAAGGAAGTGTCTTCTGCAAGGAGTGATGCTTAATCTAATCACTGGAAGCCTTTTAAGGTGGATTCAGAAGAGACAGTCTCTTTTCCTGCTTCAGCTGGTAAGCCTCTCCTGTGGAGTTCATCCAGACCCTGTATCGGAATCTTCAGCTCCACAGCCTCACCTGTGGATTATGGATTCTGCATTCCCATGGTTATGTGAGACACTTTTATAAATTTCTCATTTGTGAGTGTTTCCTATTGATTTTGTTTCTCTAGAGAACCCTAACTAATACAGTAGGCTTGAGAGAGACTAACCTTAGGACTTAGTTGTTATTGAATGGAATAATCAAATCTTGAACCAAGAGTTCAGAGTAATCTGCAAATCTAAAATCAAACACTAAAATAAGGAAGGAAGATGCAAATATTTTGCAAAATTTCTTGAATCATGTGCTATGCAAACTTCCTATTACTTAAAAATAAAATGTTCTAAGTGTAAGAATAGAATTAAATTTAGCTTTCACACTAAATGACATGGAGTGGAAGCATGAAATGAACTAAACAAAGGGCCGCAAAATCAGCTCAGACCAGTCACACAGACAGGGATTGGGATCAAATCCTTATCTGAGTGAAAACAAGTCTAAAGAAGTAACGACCAGTGTCACTGGTTTATAAAACATAATTAAAAGTGGATACTGTAGGTTAGAGTTCCCTGTTAGGCTATAACCTCTAGAGTATCCAGTCAGTGGAGAAACAGGGGAGGGACCTGCATGTTAGGTTTATGGAATAAATCCTAATGCTTTCTGTCACTCAGTGCAGAGGCCATTTTGGTCATTCACCCATTCCACAAGACAGCAAATAAATTCTTTTCCCCTCTGCAATCAGGCAAGCTTTTATTCTCTTTCAGATATGGCTTACTTTCCAATAGCTTTGCAGGCTTGTTTGGGATCTAAGCTTTGGTTCAGGATCCCTGAGGAGGACAATGGGAAGGTGCACCCTGCTGATTGTGCAATCTTGGACTCTGTCCATTGGGGCCAACTTCTGACAGTTATAAAGACCCTAGATTGGATGCTTAGATCTGTCAATTGTGAACAAGGAAGGGGAAGGAAATCTGCCTCACACTGACCAGGAAACTTTGTGCATAACCCAAGTTAAGAAAAAAAGGGATTATTACATATATTCTTGGTGTCAGAAATTACAACGAGCTTGGGGTTGAGTTTCCATGTATGAGATGTGAGATATATTGTGTGAACTGAGTGGTGAACCCAATCCTTGGTTCCCTTCTTCCATGAGGCATGGGTCTGGAGATAGACAAAACCAAATGCTAAGAGAAAGGAACACAAACAAGATTCAGAAAAGGTAATGGAGGCAGCTGGCCAAGTAAGGGGCAAAAGGTAAGGGGGTTCTTATAGAGTTTCCCAGACACATTCCCATGGAAAGTCCATTAAGGAGAATGTTAAAACATTGGACTGATAGTGATTAGACCAAGGGAAAGGACAAAAAGAAAATGATTAAATATTGTTGCAACATTGGGAAAAAAGAAAACATTTTTCTGCCCAACATAGTCTGGTCAAATTACAGGACAGATGAGAATTGGTTTGGGTTCACTTCATGCTTTATGTTAATAAAAAGAAGGTCTTCTCAAAAGAGTTTGATTATGCTATATGCTGACTAGAGAGAAGGGGAACACCTGTTTATCCTATAAAGGCTAAAACCCAGGATCAAAACCTAAATCTTTAAAAACTAAAGCCTGGGGTGTATATTTCAGGGGTAAAATTCTTGTCTGTCATATGAAAGACTCGGGTTTGATTCCTAGTCTATGCACATTACAAAAAACAAACAAGCAAGCAAAACAAGCAAACAAAAATGATGCTGCAATAATGGGATACTTACATGGAAAAATGATGAAATGTAACATTAACATACAGCATACAAAAAAACCCAGCTAGGGTGGAGTGATGGTGGCTCAGTGGCAGAATTCTCACCTGCCATGTTGGAAACCCAGGTTTAATCCTCGGTGCCTGCCCATGCAGAATAAATAAAAAAAAAATCTAAAGCCTGGGATACCTTATTGAGCCATGCCTTTCCCTGGGGCAGGAACTGATGGAACCTAAAGACCCAATAGAATTAACCTGTGTTCCCTCCAAGGAACCAGAGGTCAATTGAGGCCAACTTCTCCACATGTTACAAACCACCAATTGAGGAAGGAGTTGGAACTGTGTAAGAAAGATACACAAAATTTTTCATTTCTGGGTACTCCTGGGGAAATAAGGGTGAGAGAACATAGACCTACTGAGTCTCTATACCCTCTGAGAAAAGTAGCAATTGGACCAGGAAAAATCACTTACATAAATGCCCCATTGATGAGTACAAAAGTAAGGAGTTTCAAGGAGATGAAATCATTAATGGACAACACAGTGTGTTTAGCCAAACAACCGAATCAATTTTTAGGTCCCAATTTATATATCTGGTCCGAATTTATGACCATCCTAAATATCCTGTTTATAGGAGAGGAAAGGGGAAATGGTGAGAAAGGTGGCTATGAAAGAATGGGAAAGAAAGCACCCACACAGAAAAAGGGTAATGTCAGTAGAGAAAAAAAATTCCCCTTGTAGACCCTAATCATGATAATAATGATCAGGAAAGCAGAGTACAAATGAAGGATCTTAAGGGGATCTCATTGTACAAGGGATAAAATTGGTTCTACCCAAATCTCAGAACCTAAATAAGGCCTTTGAAGTGACTCATGAAAAAGATGAAACTCCTTTTGCTTACCTGCAAAAGTTAAGGGACCAGGTAAGAAAATATTCAGAATGAACCCTGATCATCCTGTGGCCCAAGGAATGCTAACAGTCAGTTACATAAAGGGATCTTGGCCTGACATTCGGAAAAAAATTCAGAAATTAGATGAGTGGATGGACAAACCACTAGAAGAGTTATTCAGAGAGTCTTAGAAACTGTGTGTGAAAAGCGAAAAGTAAAAGCAGAAGCAAAAGTCGAAAGTCATAATGAGCACAGTCAACCACATGGTCAAGAAGAGATTAGAGACAAAGCAGAGAGGAGGCAGGCAGAGGTGGGATAGAGAAGCAGTCTTGGCCAGATGAGAAAAAGTAGAAAGAGGGCACAGG
>PVIY010046977.1:0-18141 GCA_004026745.1 Myrmecophaga tridactyla
CCGTGCTGGAGGTCTGGAGTTCGATCCCTGGTGCCTCCTGCCCATATGCAAATTAAAAAAAAAAAATTTAAAAGGTAAAAATGTACTCCAATCTTTCCAAACATTTTAAAATCAGGGGACCCGGGTTCGATTTCCAGACCACATACCCAAAAAAATAAAAATCAACTAAATGTGCTCCCCCAATTCCACCACTCCCTCCCCCCAAAATAATCCTCCAGCATTATGTTCATTAACCTAAAGCAATGTTAAGCAATAATTAGGTCCTCAAGTCATAGCAAAATCAAAGGAAAACCTGGCACCAACAGTGCAATCACTTAAAAATGAGTTTCATTGTTTCTCTTTCCAGCACAGTACCACAAGGTTCAATGCTAAGAGTTATTTGCAACTTAATTGCTGGAGACAGATGAAACGGCCCAGGACATTCAGCTACTGAACATAATACATTCTCAGAGCTGAAACAAACTTTGTTCAAAAAAAGCGAAGACTATTATACTGTAAGCGACAAAGAAAACAAACCACAATATTTTTTTTAAATCTATTTAGCCTAGAGAATAATTTACTTCTACAAAGCGTATCAAATATGACAACATAAACTCTATTATTTCACAATTTACTTAATATTCAGATTCTTATTTGATCTACATTGACAACACTAAAATAATCTTGGGTGGATTAGAAAGAAAATTTCATCACTGATAATCTAGATCACTATTACTAAAATGTAATCTGATAGCTTGATTGTGTGTGTACATGTGTAAGTGAATTGAGAGGGAGAGAACTGGTGATGATGAGAGAATGAATTATTTAATAGTCTGTAATAAAATACAACTAGTTTATGTTGTTTTCTAGTATTGGTTAAACTCTTGATATTCAATCTATTTCATTTCATCCACTCTTCCTTAGGACCAAAAGGACATATTTACATACTTCAAATATATTTTTCATTGGAAACAATGTAAGATAGGATTATCATATAGTCCATAGGTCTAGAAATGAATTAAATAAATTGGTCTCTGGAACTAAAAGCCATGATGTTGGTATTACTGGCACCAAACAAAATTATTTAACCACAATTAGAAGAGATTATCTCAATCAACAGAAATCAACTAATGCTGAGACATTAAATCTAAGACTGAGGAGTTACTATCTGACCTAATAAAAAATCGAAAATCATTTTAAGTTCCTTAATTAGTGAAAACCACTTTTAAAATGATGTTCATGATGGACTGCAGAAGAAAAATTTAGAGACAGTAATCGAGGGACAAAGCAATTGATACTCAGATTAAAAGAGAGCAAGCAGACAACAAAAGTAGAGAAGAAGTAGTGAAATGGGAAGAGAAAGGATAAATTTTAAGAAAAAAAAGACCATTTGCCTATGGGCAAAATTTGGCCCACTGCCTAGCTTTGTAAATAAAGTTTTATTAGAACACATAGGCCCATAAATTCATGTATTATCTAAGACTCCTTCATACTATGATGGCAGGGTGGAGTAGTTACGACAGAGACCATATGGTCTGCAAAATCTAAAATATTTACTATCTGATCCTTCAAAGGAAAAGTCTGCCAATCTGATTGAAATAAATAAGAATTAAGGAGGTGTGGGTCAAGAGTGCCACTGAACAGTGAGGGATTTAAACAGGACAGCTGGGATTTTGTTTTACATATACTAAGTTTAAAATAAAAGGAAGAACCCGCTGAAGAAGTCAGACAGAAAGGAATGTTAGGAATCCAGACTGGCTTACAGACAGAGAAATCAAGAATAAACTGAAAATGAATGAGCCTTCTCAAAGTAAATTGTTTTTTTTTTGCATGGGCAGGCACCAGGAATCAAACCCGGGTCACTGGCATTCAAGGTAAATTTTTATACCTGCAGGTCAAAAACTGGTCTTTATGCGAATGTTCAAAAAAAAGATTATGGTGATTAATACACAACTATGTGAGGATATTGTGAGCCAATGATTACACACCATGTATAGAATGCCTGCATGTCAAGAATCTTTGTATGTTTGTTAAGGCTTACAATAAAAAAACATATGGATTAAAAATTTAAAAATAATAGGGGAACAAATGTTAAATTTAGTAGACTGAAATGCTAGTGATCAATGAAAGGGAGGGGTAAGGGGTATGGTATGCATGAATTTTTTTCTGTTTTCTTTTTATTTCTTTTTCTGAATTGATGCAAATGTTCTAACAAATGATCATGATGATGAATATACAACTATGTGATGAAAAAAAGAACTGATCTTTAGACAATATCACTGTCATAATAATGTAATTAGATAATGTGATAGAGGATTAGATAGCATTAGATGACAATGTAAAGAACAATGTAATTTAGTATCAATTACACTAAATGGGAACATTTCAATGGGAACAAATACAATGAAGAGGTCGAGAGGACCAAAAACTGACCAGGGAATTTGGTTAGAATGAGACCATGGCCAAATAAAGAAAACAACTTCAGTGGAGAAAATAAGGAAGATAGCAGACCAGGAGGAAAACAGGAATGCTTAAGAAACAAAGACAATGAATTTAGCAGATTATTATACATTGGTGGCTCCCAACGAACCACATTTCCTTGTATTCAGGCCCCTGTATAACCCTCTCCCACAGTGATTCTGAGATTGTCCAAATGACTTGCTGTGGCCAATCTGATATTACCAAGCATCAAGCAGAGACATGCTAAGCACTTACACATGGGAACTTGACCTCTTGGTACACTACCACTTGAAGGTAGCTGCCATGCTATAACAAAGTTTGAGCTACACTCTTAAATGACGAGAGGACCCAAAGAAAGAGACCCTAAAGGATTAGAGACCATCTTAGCTATTCAAGCCCCAGCAGAGGTCCTAAATGATTACAACTACCATAAAATTGTCCAGTAGAGTCCATCAACCCACAGATGAGTAGAAATAATAAACTGCTGTTTAAAGTTACTAAATTTTGAGGTGGTTTGTAAAGTAGCAACAGACAACTGACATTCTCAGAATACTGTAGAAATCTAAGAACTGAACACTGAGAATTTTTATAGAACAAGAGAAACTTGTAGACGTGGGGGAAAAAAGAGCAAAACATGTAATAAAGAGTGTAAAATTAAAAGGCAAACAGAAAAACTAAAAATGTTGAAATGAAGGAGTTGAGTTGTACAAGAAAAAATGGGAAAAAATAAGATTAAAAACTCAGTCATTCTGAGAATCTCAGGAGAAAATGAGGGGAAGTTCTTTCACCTACTTCATCACTTTCATCTACTTCAATTCCTCCATCTTTGTCATCGTCCATTTGTTTATGTATTGTTTGAAGAGCTTCCAGACTAAATCTGTCTTCTTCTGTAAAGCATGGTGGACTCAGTGATATGCAGGGATCTGAAAGAAAACAGTAGTGATTACTCACTTGCCATACCAAAACACAGACTAAAATTATAGAATATAATTTAAAAGAAAACCAACAAAATTAAACTTCAGACTCAGTGAAACAGAGCCTTCAAAATGTCTAGAAGAGTATTCTTCACATAAAAAGTATATGTCCATAATTGATTAAAAATAATCACATTTAATTAACATTAGACTATTACAACCAGGACTTACACCAGGTTGTCTATATTTCACATCTTTAACCATTTTCTTCTTATCTAGCCCATTATATTTGCTAATTATTTCTCCACAGCAGGGGGGGGTGGAACAGGCAACATCCCCACACCTCCTCCAAAAAAAAGAGAAAAAATTTTAAAATCATAGAATAGAAGGTGCTATTTTTGTATAATCCAGTTTAGTTAACTATAAATCCTATGAAAATATTACAAAATCACAAAGGATACAAGAAAAGAACTTAAGAGGATACAAGTAAAAGGATATACAGAATAGTCACATGACCTCAAAATTAATTTTTCATCATTTTTCTATTTAAGAGAATGCATGAGGTCATATGGCTTTTTTTTAAAATACTAACTTCTTAGGTTCAACAAGAAAAAAAAGGAAGACAAAAATCTTATTCCTGATGTTTTCCTTAATGTACATTTATTGGTTAAAATTCTTCCTCAGAAAAATGTTGTGAAAGAAAGTATGATTCCTTACATTCAGGCTGTCAAAAACTAACACTATAGAGAAAATGTAGAGTTTCTCAGCTTAAAAGTCAAAATGGTGAAAATTACCTCTTGCTGACTCAGCAAGTAAACACCATACCAAAAAAGAAAAATACTGCCAAAGCTTGACTCCATCCACGATCTTGCTGGTAGACAAATCCCAGAAACTTACTTCTACCAGATCACTAATATACTATCCTTTTAAAATGCCATCAAAGTACATGAATTTTTGGAAATATTACGGCTTTATTATTGTGGTCAGTACATTGGAAGCGTCAGCCACAGTTAGGTTATCCTTCAACAATATTTAAATATCTACTGTATCATTCTGGCCTTGTTATGAATTAAATGCTTGTGTCTTAGTTACCTCATCTCTTAATGAAAGCAAGTAGACCAGATGCTTACTAAGGTCTATAAGAGCCTAAGAATATCTAATTCTGTGCTTATGAAAAAAATTTGCACAAAAGAAACCAGTATTTGAAAACTATTAATAATTTTATTTTCTAAAAAGCACAGAAATCCGATATTATTTCACATTCTTTGTAATCCAAGGATATTTTTGCAATTTAACACTCTACTGGTTTTACTAGTTTCATTCTAGTTTCATTAGCCTTAGTAGGGAATTTCATTCTAGTTTCTTTAGCCTTAGTAGGGAAGGAAAAGGGACAAAAAAAGAAACTATGAAAGTCAAAAATGTAGTTATAACTTACGTGTGACATAATGTGTATATATAAATAATCGCAATGATGATCAAGATCTATTAAAATCTAAGAACTAATAGCCATAATGGTCAAATAGTATCCTTAAGTCAAAAAACAGGACTATGCCTACAAGTTCAAGATCATTTGTAATTATTTTGAAAGATACAGAATAAAAGATAACCTCTCAAGTACCATAATAACAGACAGTAAAAAGAAGCTCGGCACACAACACGTAATTGCTTCCACCAGCCCTATGTTTTACATACATTTTATCTTGCTAATTAACATATAAGATGAGAGTGTATTTTGTAACTGGAATATAAGGAAAAGGCCAGCATCACTCACTCTGATTAAATACGCTTTATTGTAAACTATCTAAGAGATTTAACAGTGAGGTCTGCATAAACCTTATAAATAAAGCTTTAAGAGAAAATTAGGAGCAACATATGAGCTGAAAAAAAATTCATACAAAAATAAAATTGACCATTTCTAACAAATTAACTCATTTAATAATTAACTCTTACTAACGTATTTAATAAAATACTTTCTTTCAAGATCCGCTTCAGGATGTAACTTCTCCAAGAAGTTCTTTTGTAAATACCATCTCCTAGTAATAAACCTTATTCCATCCTTTCAACAAATATCCATAGATCATCTACCATCTGCCAGGCAGCACTGTTTTTGATTATATCTTTATTTTCAAACCATTCTACATAGGTTTCATTTAATGCTGTACTTATTAATCTCTAATTTTTATGTATCATTGTGTCCATACAACTAAGTTTATGAGCAGGGTACAGACCATGTTCTTACATTTCTCACATGTTCACAGCACCCTGGATTTAGCTGATCATATTTTAAACCTCTGATAAATTATTTCATACATTAATTTAAATCACAAAGTTCTGGGCTCCTGTATTGTGCAAGGAAGTGACAGGCATTAGAGATTAAAAAGATAAAAGAGTATCCCTGCACTCAAAAATCTCAGTCTAGCGAGGAAGAAGGCATACAGACTCTACAATATATTGCATTAGGTACTGAGAACATTGGTTCATTTATGAGAACATAGAAGAAGGGTACCTAATCCAGACTGGGCAATAGAAATCAGTAAAAATTTTCTAGATGTAATCCTGGGAAATTTTAAATGTTCTGTAGTTGATAAGCTTGGGAAGGAGAGAGGAGCATACCTAGAAGAAGAAACTCCACATTTTCAGTAGCATTAAAAGAACATGGAATATTCGAAGAAAGGAAAGTGTTTTTATATGTCTGGAATACAGAGAATATATAGAAGAGAGATCAGGTAGGAGATTGGTAAGAAGGGGCCAGATCTCTGCAAATTCTTTTCTCAATATTAATTATCCTGAAAACTATGGAAGCATTTAAGGGATTTCAAGGAGACTTAACACTCAGATTCATTATAGAAAGACGATTTTGGTGACAGTGGAAGATAGAAGAGATCAGGCAAAATTGAGAGACACAGCTGTCAGGAAGTGCTACAGTAATCCTGGCAGCACTCCAAGGAATGGAGAAGGTAGATGATGAAGACTGCTCCAGGGTCTGATGTTTTGCCAAGTTGGAGCAGCAGAATAAAAGGAAAGACAGGAGTTGATGGTATGGCAAGAGTGGTCTATTTTTCCACATGACATCTTATTTCCTTTTGGTATAATGAATTCAAGCCTCAAAATCTAACTCAGAATATTTAGAAATTTTGAGCTCAATTAACTGTTCTAAAGTCTTTTCATTTCTTTCTAAGTTATTTCAATTCTAGATTAATTCAATGAAAGTGATTATTTTAACTCAAATTAGCTGGCCTACATTTATTAAAAAAAAAAAAACTACCTGTTATAAAAGATTTGTACCTATCATGAATCAAGTATAACAGTTTAAAACACAAGTACTAAAATACCAAAATCATTCTCCTTTGCCAACTTCTAATAGACACCTACCTTAGCTACCCAAAACACACTAATATCAGGTACTCCACAGTCAGAATATCTAAACAGAATTTTCTCATCTAAACAGAATTCACTCACTCATTTAAACATGATATGGAGTGCCTGTAATGTGCCAGGTCCCTGTGCTTCTTGCTGGGACACAACAATAATGACTAGGTCATATTTTCTTTCCTCAGTGTCCTTACCTTGCGGTATATGCAAAATGGTATGAGTTATCTTTTTAGCATTACATACTGAGCTTTTTTTTCTTTCACTGAAGTAAGAGCAGCATTTTCCACGGAGGAAAAAGGCATCCCCTGAAACTAATGAGACTTAGCCAAAGTCAGCAATCCACACAATTTTTAAAATCTTTAATTAATTTAATTAATTTAATTATTACTGCTACATGCACAGCGTAGCGGGATAACTTTGCTCATTTTTATTGATTTTGTTTATTTTGGAAGACTATAATAATTCAAAGTTACAACCAAAACATAAGCTATAGTGAATCAAGATTACTAATACTTTTCTACCTATATAAACAGCAGGGAAATAAAGAGAATTTTGTTATTCTCGGCTCTCTATAAGAGATCCATGTGCTTTTACACTGATTGTTTCACTTATCTCTCAGTGCAAGAAGTTAACAGCTATCAGGTAAAATAAAATTAGTATCTTACATGAATTTATAGATGAGAAAAAGGTAGAGCAATCTATAGGGGGAAAAATAACTTTAATTTTCAATTCATTCTCACACTGGCACTTACTGTATAATCCCAGAGAAGTTATTTAACCTCTCTATCCCTTAATGTCCTCATATGAAGAATGGGAATAATAGCAACCTTGCAAGGTTATTGTGAGAATTAAGTGAGGGCTTTACATATAAAACATGTAACTGAGTGTGTACATATTATATACTCAGTAAATGTCACTCAATGGATACCTATTATTACTGTTCAAAGAGGTAAGTGCCCATAGTAATCAGCTAATAAATGGCAGAGTAGGAATTTAATGCTGTCTCCTGAAATATAAGTCCAGTTTTTCTATTAAGCTATCTGAGCAAAAATAACCACTTCTGCTTAAATTAGACTTAACTTTAAATATTTTTTGGCTGATTCCAAAGCCAAATACACCTTAAATACAAAGAAAGAAGAGAAAGAGGGAGGAGAGCATTTAAAGTATATCATCTCCAAAGATTACTATTTTGAAAAAGAAAACACTCATTTAGATGTAAGTTTTGCTATGTGCTTCTTGGATTTTGTTTGCTTGTTCACACAATTACTTTAGAAAGCTCTTAATGTTCCAAGTGAAAAGAAATTCACATTTCCAATTAGGAAGATTCTAGTACTCAGCAATTTGATTCCACAAATATTCATAATACCTCTTCCTTGTACTATTGATGCATAATAACTGCAGGAAGACTTAAAAAGTTATAGCTACAATTACAGTGGAACAGAAGAGAGGCTGGCATATGTTGTGATGTGCTGGTGGCCACATTAGGAAAATGAGACCACAGCCAGAGACTTGAAGTTCAGCGATATTTGAAAATCAAATATGTCTATTTGGGGACTGCCTATCCCATGTAAAAAGCAACAGCCAAACAATCCCTTTCCTTAATAACCTTCAAAAACAGGCAGTCACTATTTTATTTTGTCTGGAGAGAGGGAGGCTCACAAAACCCTTCTTTTTATATTAAACTTTTACAAATTCCACTTCTAAATTGCAATATATACACACATGGCTCTAAAGTAATATATAGACCCAAAGCTTACTGAAATCTTTTTTGGAAATTAAAACATCAAAGCAGAGAACATTAAAATGAAGTAGTCTCTAAATTTTCAATATCTCCTTCAAATTTTTTAAAATGGCCTCTTTAAGACAGCCAATAACAGCAAAGAGGAACTGGACATGTCAGTACTTGATAGCATCCTGCAATCTTCATGCAAAAAGCTGAATCAGGCCAAGCTTTGGTATAGTTTTTGAGAGAACTGGCACCTAACTCTTAAAATCATCAACTTCCTTCTTAAAGTTTTTTCTGCCTATCCATTTCACATGACTTTTTATGTGATATAATTTTAATATCTATTTCTGTTTCAAGAAGGGAGTTCAGATTTGTAGAAGTTATTGAAAATTCCTGATATGCAGCAAACCTTGTTAGTAACCAGTGCGGTCAACTAAAGTACTTGCCAAGGTAACCTCTTTCATCTGAAAGTGTTTACTTCCCCTTTTCAGAAATGATGATTTGTTGTCACCTTTAGAAGCTCTCTCTCTCTCTCTCTCTAAATACCCAGTTTTACTGATGATAATACTGAGAATAATTAAATGATTTAATTAATATACCAAAATATACGCACACCAATTAATATTGCCTCTCCTACTGAAAGAGTTCTCCTTAGGAAAGTATATACACTCCAACAACTTTGACACTATCTAAAACTCATGAATTACCCAAAAGAATTATCCCAGAGCTTATTGTTCTCTGCATATTCTTAATAATAGTATAATTTATTCTATTTATGATAGAACTTTGGAAACTTCTCAGGCAATCAATTTGTAGAATATCATTTCTGGTCTACAAGAAAGTCATGTTCTAATAAAGAGAAAGATTTTCTCCTATGGTTCATAAACTCTAAAATATATTCCAATTCATTAGTCCTCAAGCTTACTTTTTATTTTGTACACTTTGGAATATGCCATTAATACTTTCCATTTTTTTAAATGATTGTGATCTAAGAAATGACTCCATGATAATGTAAGTTCCTAGAAAGACAGTATTAAAGATAATCAGAAGTATTAAAACTGGCCTATATGAAAGTTAAATGAAAATATAAGTTTTCATTAAGATACAGTAGTCATTTCTATTTCTTAATTTTTCCAAAGTATTGCTTTCCCCATTTGAACTGAAACCAATGCAAATTATTGGCTTTATAACAGTTTTGTTCAGTACTATATTCACATCACTTAGACCACCATCACCTGGCTCATAAAAAGCACTCAATAAGTAGCTACTGAATTAATTAATATAGAAATAATATTTATATTTATACTTGCCTGGCTTAATCAACAAAATATAGCCAAACCACCAAATGTGAAAAATTACACTTCAAATGATAGCAACTACATACTTGCAATTGCTCAGACCAAAAACTCTGGGGTCATTCTTACTACTCTTCTCACACACATCCCATACCTAAACATCAAGAAATCTGTTAGCTGTGCCTTCAAAACATTATTCAGACTGCACCCTATGCAGTCACCTCATGTCCTGCACAGATCATTGTTCCTCACCCTTCGAAATCCCCTCTCCCCTCCTTCACAGCTAACTCATTATAATCACTCCCCTACATACAGTCTCCATTCCCTTTTGCTTCTCTCACTTCATCATACTCGGTTAGTAAAGTCATAACCTTGGTTAAATCGAATTCTCCACCTACTCTGCACCCACGCCCATACAATTAAACATGGCTGGAGAAACACACACAACCAGACTGACGAGTGATGCTTTAAATTCATAAGAACAGACCTAGATTGCACCCTTAATGCCAGGCAATCACACTATAACTCTTGGTTTATTCGCTCTCCCACTCTGTTTCACACCTTCTTGCTCCTCAACCCACAATACCTCCTCCACATCCAAACTCTCAGCAATGACTCTGCTTCCTATCCTTCCCTGAAAAATAAAATGAAACAATCAGAAGAGAACTTCCATAAACTTCCATGACCCATCAAATCACCAACTAGGGTCTACACCCTCATACTGTATCTCTTGTTTTTTGCCACAGATGGACTATCCCTGTTTCTTAATAATGCCAATGCCTATCTATACTTGTGAACTAAATCTCTTTCCATTTAGTCTCTCATAGGCTCTGCAATGGGTTGTTCCTAGTAAAATACAAATAGGCTGTTCTGTTCTCTCATCCATAAAATACAAAAACTCCTCAATCCCCCATTAACTACCTCCCCCATTCCTTTGCTTACCTTTGCAGAAAATACATTACTAATTTAGCATCTCCAATTTCTCTCCTCCCTTTCTCTTTTAAAAATCCACTCCAAAATGGGGCAGGGTGGAGGAGAAGGAGTTTTAAAAAATTGGGTAGATTGAAATACTAGTCAATGAGAGGGAAGGGTAAGGGGTATATTTGTATGAGTTTTTCTTTCTTCTTTCTTTTTCTGGAGTAATGCAAATGTTCTAAAACTGATTATTGTGATGAATAATCAATTATGTGATGATACTGTGAGCCACATGTGTGTGAAGATATCTCAATATCAAAATAAATTAATTAATTTTTTAAAAAACTCAGCACCATTTAAAAAAAAGAAACACTCCGATAAGGCTTTTGTCCTCCTCACTCCACCAAACTGCTCTTGTGAAAATAATCAATAACTGCTGCATTACTAAATCCAATGATAAAACCTCTGTTTTCATCTTGCTTGGCCTGTCAGCAAGAATTCGCTACAGTTGCTCATTCTCTTCATTTAGCTTCCAGGACCACACACTATCCTCGTTTTCCTAACTCACTGACTGCTCCTTCTCAGTCTCCTCTTAGAAAGAGCATAGGAACCGTTTGGTGATAATGGTTATATTCATTGTCTTGACTTGGTAATGGTTTCATGGGTATACATACATGCATAAGTGGTTAACACTTACCAGATTATGCACTATAAATAATAACCATCTGTTGTAAGTCAGTTATATCTCAATAAAAAATGCTTAAAAAAAACTGCCAGCCTTCATGTACCATTCTTAGTATTCAAAATTACTTACAGATCATAAAAATGGGCTATTAAAATTGTTTTTAGTCCCTAGGATGAAAAAAAATCCTACTCATTGAGAACAAGCTAGTTACATTCTCATCACATCTTCATCCTGGACTTTAAGTCTCCTTCAGTAATGCTGCTCTACCATTTTCAATCACATAATTATTTTACTAAGAAACGATAGAACCAAATAGGTGAAGAGTCTGACTTTCTTTTATCTATCAACATCACAATATCAGAAATAAACCCAATGCCTTTACCTTCCAAACATGACATTCGAAAATTTCTCTTATTACTCTCCCACTCCTTGCAAGCCTCAGCCTACTTGGGCCTTTAGTAATTATAAAGATGGTTATCAGAGCTCTGTGCTACTTTCTTATTTATTATCAGTTAGTTATACATTCTATTTTCTCTCTTTTATCATTTTAAACCCATATATGAATTAACATCTACATATATTGGGTATTTTAACAAACACTATTAAGAAATGAATATGAAAAGTATTACTTAAAGCATTTAGGAAGAAGAAAAATAGTTATGTAATATTCCGCTTGAATTACAGTAGGATTACTGTTACTAAAAAAAGAAAAGAATACTTTTTTATGTAAATAAATTCATTAAAATATTGTACACACATATGCATATATGTGTGTGTGTATATAGCTGTGTATGTGTAAATATGTATGTATGTGTGTGTATATAGAGACAGAGAGAAAATTATTGAGCTAGTGAGGTTTAATGGAAACTGAAAGTTCACAGAGCCACTCTGGTTATACACACAAACACCCAGCTCTTAGCAGAACTCATCAGCAATAAGGGACTCATGAAGATACTGCCAGATTTGTGTTTTGTATAGAACATTCAGGCAATTACAGAGTATGGATTTAAGGATGGGAGTCTGGAGGCAGGGGAACAAGTTGTTTTACTATCCCAAGGAATAAGCGTCTGAATTAAGGCTGGGATAACAGAAAAAGAGAGACTGGGACAGATTATAAAAGCATTTACAAAGTAAATTCTCTGAACTCACACTCCTCCCACTATTAATATGTAGCCTCCCTAAATATAGAGATGTCACAAATCAGAAAAAGACCTTATTCATTACACCAAGCCTAAGATAATTACCACTTTCCTGTGCATTTCACAATTTCAGAGAAAGATACATTTAGGTATACAAACTAGTACCATTTCTAAATGACTGGGTACTAAAAACTAAACTCATCCTACCAACTACAATTTTTTTTGGCCCTATTAACAGGAAGACTGTTCTTACAGACAATCCAAGAAAACTCCACCTATCACATGACAGATTGGAACACCGCAACAGCTCCATTCTAGCTCATGATACAAGGAAAAGACAAGATGCAAGGCGGCATCCAATAGGTGGAAATTGGCCTAGGAGGACACACTGTCAAAAAGACTGACAATTACCGCATTCTTCCTGCCTGCAGAACTCAATCAGAGATTTCTAAGAAATGATTCTGAATGATACATAATGAAGTGAAAGAAGGCATTCATAAAATAATGCTGATCATTTTAAGTAATATTAACTTTGCTTCCTGAAAAGGAAGCTGGCTATGTAGGTACTATACTGAATGGTCTTATCCCCATGCATACCATAATCCAGGTGTAAATTCAGATTCCATCTAAACAGACAGCTTTGTCACTGAAATATGTAATTTCTATCCTGAACACAGCCACATTCCTAATAGCTTAAAAACAAAATTCTTTGCAGTTCAACAATCTGAAGATGATCAGAACTGGACCAGTCCTCTAATTACAAATATTTAGCTCTCATTATTTTGGGTGGGGTGAAGATATAACTGAGAACATCTATATATTGTGTAATTATTAAAAGCTAAAATTTCCTCTTAGTTAAAAATGGGAGGTGAGCTTACTTTCTCTTATCTTAGAAGACTTCAGCTGTTAACTGCAAGGTCACTAGAGCCCCAAGAAAAAAAACCACACAAAGCAATGTCATTTGTTAACTGTTAAATCATAAATGTAGCAGTTGAAAAATATTTCTGGACTTCAGTTCATCTGACTTGTGGTCTAAAAACTCAGCCAATATTGGTACTGTAGTAGATAACTGTTGTTTCTACCCAACATCCATTCATCTCCCCTTCTTCTGGGCACAGGGTAACTGTCCCAGTCTCAATGCAGTCTTGGAACTAAGATGCCCTGCCCCTGGCCAAGACTCAAACTAGGCCAGTTAGAGTCACAAGATATCTTCAGCCCTTGCCCCTCCTTCCTCTTAAATGCTTTGTTTTTTAATTCTACAAACTATCCATGACCTTCCAGTATATGCTTTTCTTTTTTTTTTTTTACAAAATGTGTAAATTAGCAATGATATATTTTTGTGTCTTATAATCAAAGAACCTTAACTGAGCCAGGTACCCAAAATTCTAGTTGGTAGTACTTTCTTACTTCTAGGCTTTGCTCACACTATTCTTCATATAAAGAACAAAACAAAATTTTAAAACCAAGATCTGGGAAACATCTTCAATCAATATAAGAGAGAACTTTTCTATAGAACTGTTCAGAAACAAAACGTGTTTTCTTATGAGTCAGTGAACATCCTCCAAAATTGGGAATATTCAGAAGATGGGATTATAAAGTTTGGTGAGTAGTTTAAGTCATGATCTCTGAACTCCTTCCAAGTTTAAATCTCATTAGATACTAAATTAGGACTTATAGAATCCCCAGGATGATTTTACACAACGATGTGTACTATTAAGCATTTAATGAACTGTTTCAGAAAAAAGCAGAGAAATAATGGGAAAAGGTTAAGAAAGCCCAAAAGCCTTTATCTAGCACTTACGAGTAATATGAAGCTCAAATAATACATAAAGCACCTAGAACAAGTGGGTGATACATCCAGGGTTGACATTCAAGAAATAATGATCAGAAAATAGTGATAGTAATAATGATGACAACAGTGAGAGTGAAACCAAATTTGGGAGTGACTACAAGCAGAGCAATACTGGTTATTAAAAAAAGCTTGAAAAAGAGCAGTAAACCATAACACTAATAAAGTGCCCACTGACTCTAACTGACATCAAATTTGAGATGCACATTATTTAGGTTCTATTAACAAAAACACTGCCATTTCATGATTGCCAATGGATGGAAGTGGCCTAAGGGTACATCTAATGATGAATGAAAAGGTGAACTGTGGTGTATATTGTGCAGCTATAGAAATGAATGAAGTCATGAGGCATGCAACTATGTGAATGAACTTTGAAGACATGATGTTGAGTGAAATACCAGAAGTGAAAAGACAAATATTGTATGGCCTCACTGACACTAACTATAATGAGCAAATTCTTAGAATTAAATTCGAGAGCATAGTTATCAGTAGATAGAAAGTTGGCAGGGATTGGGCAATTAATGATTGAGTACAGAATATTCAATAAGGCTCACTGTAAACGTTGCTAGATTGCAAGCTCTTACAGCAGTCACGTTTATTCCTGAGTTTTAACTGTTAATTTTTAAATTCTGAGATATTGTGTTCTTTGTGTAAAACACAGAATTTTAGGTATCTGTATGATACCTGAGACTCAGACTTAGAGTTCTACAGCTCTGAAAGTCAGCATACTCCATACAGCAACTGTTAAAGAAGCCAAAAAAGAGATCAGACTTCAATTAGAGGTACAGATGAAAGGATCTGGTTAGGATTATGGTAAACCAGAATTCAGGATAAAGGATGATATTGTCTGTATTTTAAAACTACAACTTCTGTGTGAGATCAAAGGAGGAGATGTTTATTTGGCCCAAAATTAAAATTTTCTGTAGCACACGATCTAATTCAACCTCTCTGGTCAGTGTATATAAACAACCTAATTACATGGACCCGGAATAGGGAATGAGATTTTATTACACCGTACAGGTTAATAAAATTCTCTGGTATATTCCTCAGCATTCTAGGGCAAGAAAATTAAAAAGTAGCTGCAGAGTCCCCTTGAGGGACCAGAGAAAAAAATGTGGAACTATTAAACTTCCTCACCTGGGGAATTCCTGATATTCTCTCAAGCATTAAAGACTCCCAATAATACGCCAACCCCTCAATCTTGAGACTTGCCCTTATGAAACTTATTTCTGCAGTGGGGAAGTTAAGCATACTTATGATTATGCCTAAGAGTCATCCCCAGAGAACCCCTTTAGTTGCTCAGATATGACCTTTCTAAGCCAATCTGCAAATAAACTCATTACCCTCCCCCTACCACATGGACATGACTCCCAGGAATGAGCCTGGCCCTGGCATGTGTGGGATTGATAATGCCTTCTTTACCAAAAGGAGGTACAGAAATGAAACAAAATTAAGTTTCAATGGTTAAGAGATTTCAAATAAGAGTCGAGAAGTCATTCTGGATGTTACTCTCCTGCAAGCTTCAGCCAGATATTGCAAATTGCCACAGTATACCAAGCCCCAACCAACAGCATTCCTGAAAACCCTAAAGAATAACTTGGGCCCTATCTAAGATTATAGATGTGTGTAAGTGTTTTACTTAGTAAGCTTATTAGTTCAGAAACGTAAGGCCTCCAGATTGTTCCTATGCCAGATAATCCCTGAAATAAAGTTATCAATCTCAAGAACATCAGCAAATTTCATTCCTCTACTCCATAAGGTCGACAACCCATTTTAGCACAAAGAAGCTAAAATCGCCGTTGCCCAGATATCCCTGAAGATTAAGAGAATGATTAAATAAGAAGGAAGAGGTGTAAATGAGAAATTAGGATTAAATAAATGATTATGACTACTGACTCATTATATAGACAATGCTTTTTCATTTTTAGTGTGTCAGAATAGCCAGAAGGAAATACCTGAAATTGCTGAACTGTAATCCAGTAGCTGTGATCTTTGTTAATGACTGTATAACTATATAGCTTTTATCATGTGACTATATGATTTTAAAAACCTTGTAACTGGCCTTCCCTTTAGCCAGTATATGAACAGATGAGTAATAAAATAAAGATGCATGAAAAAATATGTAATAACAATAATAACAGGTCAGAAATATGGGGGAAAATACCCCTTCCTAAAGCATGGACAACAGTTAGTTACAGTATGATTTTAAAATCTTTCATCTATTGTAAAAAATTTAACTACTGCTTTAAAATATGAGCAACTTACAAAAAAAGTGTTATCAATTGCAGCAAATTTTCCACAAGAATGCAAGTGTTGGTGGTGGGGTGGTATATGGGAATCCTGTATTTTATGCATGATTCCACTGTAAACCCACAATTTCTCTAATAAAACATAAAAAAATAAATAAATAATACTGTCATGGCCTTTAGCCCAAACTCCAATATCAGAGATTTTTAAATGATAGGAAAAAATGTGTAACAGAACAGATGAATTAAGTAGAAAGACTTCATTATAAAAGAGAACATAGAATTACAGTTAGTAACAGAGATAAATCAGAACATTTAAAAGTTTATATTAGCTATAATTAAGGCTTAATTAAAATGATTCTGGTGGGGAGAAAAGGTTAGAGAAAAGTCAGGAAACAAGTAATTGAGTAGGGAAACATTAAAGGACAAAACAGCTGCTTTCTTCTCTACCCCTTTTCCCTAAAACACAAAAGCATACTCCTTCTGAATGAAGGATGGTATCAATGTTCATCTAGCCTTCAAAGAAATTCAGAAGTGACCGTGGATTTCTGCACAGTCTTTCCCTTATGTAATCAGTTACCAAATCAACTCCCACCAGAGAAATCCCACTCAAATGCAGTTCTCTCCTTCCCATCTCCTACCAATGTCTTAAGAAACAACCTCATCACTTCTCCCATAGCATTCCTTTAACAAACTCCCTCTCACTAAAAAAAACAAATGTAAAACATTTATGGCATCTCGGAGGTATCACCCCAATACAAACAGATCCCCCTTCAAGGCCACCAGATCTTTTTAGAATACGAATATGATCACATCATCCTTATGCTTAAAACCCTTCAGTAGCTCCTAATCCCCCAAAGGATCAAATCCAATCTCCACAGCATGAAATACAAGGCACATTCTGATCTCTGAAGAATTCACTTCACCAATGACTCACTCCCTCTATAAAGCTTTCCTGACCTTCCTAAACAGATGTTTCCTATTCTCCAGTCTTACAACATTTTATGAATAACTTTTATAATTTCTAACTGCTTATATCAATCCCATCCTTCACAGAGAAATTACTATTAAAACAGAAAGAATACAGTCTCAGTTCTTAGAAAGGTTTTATTCAAAATAACTACTGATAAAATGAGCATCTAATGTTAATGCCTCTAAAAACATACAAACTGATCAAATAACTTAAGTGAAAATAAAAACTAATTTAAATTATGCTACATACATTTCCTACAAAGCTACACACAGGGAAAGCTTGGGATTTTAAAATTGCCTCCGCAAACCTGTTACTAAACACAAAAGCTATTCCTGGGCTTCTCCCTTTAACGTGTCCCTAGATTGTCTCATTATTTCATAAGAAGCCAAGCTCCCAAAAGAGGAAGTGTAAGAAGGGAAGGAAAGAGAAGATTTTCAAATGAGACAAGAAAGCAGAACTGGGATTAGCACCTGAAATATGGGCTGTACCCTATGGAGAGGAAGTGGTAAGGGTAACAGGGAAAGAATAGGAGAAGGGGAGGAGGTGGCAGGAGAAAAAGCTAGTGGGAAAAGGGTGAGGGTGGGGGGT
>PVIY010046978.1:0-18127 GCA_004026745.1 Myrmecophaga tridactyla
CACAGCTCTTGGGCGGCCAGGTGCACTGTCAATGAGCACTGATCTTGTGCATCTCCATCACAGCTCTTGGGCGGCCAGGTGCACTGTCAATGAGCGATAATATTTTGAAAGGAATCTTTTTTTGCTGAGCGGTAGGTCTTAACAGTGGGCTTAAAATATTCAGCAAACTGTGTTGTAAACAGAAGTTCTGTTATCCAGGCTTTGTTGTTCCATTTATAGAGCACAGGAGGAATAGACTTACCCTCATTCTTAAGGGTCCTACGATATTCTGAGTGGTAAATGAGTAATTGACTTCAACTTAAAAAGTCACCAGTTGCATTAGTCCCTAAAAAAGAGAATCCATCTATCCTTTGTAGTTTTGAAGCAAGGCATTGACTTATCCTCTGTAGCTATAAAAGTCCTAGATAGCCTCTTCTCCCAATAGAAGATTGTTTTGCCTACACTGAAGATCTGCTTTAATGTAGCCACCTTTATCAATTATCTTAGCTAGATCTTCTGGATAACATCTGCAGCTTCTACATCAGCACTTGCTGCTTCATCTTGCACTTGTATGTTATGGAGATGGACTCTTTCCTTAAATTTCACAAAACAAACCTTCCTAGCTTCAAGCTTTTCTTCTGCATCTTCTTCACCTCTCTCAGCCTTCATAGAATTGAAGAGAGTTAGGGCCTTGTTCTGGATTAGGCTTTGGTTTAAGGGAATACTGTGGCTGGTTTGATCTTCTATCCAGACCAGTGGAACGTCTCCATTTAGCAATAAAGCTGTTTTACTTTCTTATCATTCATGCGTTCACTGGAGTAACACTTTTACTTTCCTTCAAGAACTTTTCCTTTGCATTCACAACTTGGCCAACTGTTTGACACAAGTGACTTGGCTTTCAGCTTTTGACATGCCTTTCTTACTAAGCTTAACCATTTCTGACTCTTGATTTAAAGTCAGAGACATGTGGCTTTTTCTTTCACTTAAACACTTAGCGGCCCTTGTAGAGTTATTAATTGGCCTAATTTCAGTAGTGTTGTGCCTTGCAGAATAAGGGGGCCTGAGGAGAGGGAGAGAGATTTGGAAATGGCCAGTCAGTGGAGCAGTCAGAACACACACACATTTATTGATTAAGTTTGCCATCTTATATGGGTACAATTATAATAGTAACATCAAAAATCACAGATCACAGATAGCCATAACAGATATAATAATAATGATACAATAATAATGAAAAAACTTGAAATCTTGCAAGAATTATCAAAATGTGAACCAGAGACACAAAGGGAGGGCACACTGCTGGAAAAATAGCACCAACAAACTTGCTCAACACAAGATTGCCACAAACCTTCAATTTGTAAAATACACACTATCTGTGAAGCAGAATGAAGCAAAGCACAATAAAATGAGGTATGCTTGTACTTACACAGCACGAAGGGTCCAAAACAGCAGAGGAAGAGATAACATTATGGCTGGTCTCCAGAAGGGCCAAATTGCTAGGTTCACAGTAGATGGCAGCTCCACATACTCCACTCCACCTCAGAGAGGAGAGATAAGTTTATGGTACCCAAGAAGGGTATTTATCTCAGTGGTTAAGGCCACTGAGACTTTCCCACCCTGATAAGCATCTGGGGCTGCTTGTTCCTGATTTCCAAATTTAAGGTTTGATCAGCTTTTTTCATTAGACCTAACATCTTCCCCAGCTGCAGAATGGAAACATACTGAAACAAAAGAAAAGGAAGAGTGGGGAAGGGAGGGGCGGAAAGGGAGATGGTCACAGAGCACATCTGTGACCGCTCTAGCAACACTGTCAAGATAATGAGAAATAAGCCACAGACTGGGAGAAACTATTTGTAAAGCACATATCCAGAATATATAAAGAACCCTCAACACCCAATAATAGAAAAGAAACAATTAAATCATGTTCGGACAAGGATTTAAACAGACACTTGAGCAAAGAAGATATATGGTTGGCAAACAAGCACGTGAAAAACTACTTCACCAATCCTTAGGGTTATGCAAATTAAAACCACAATGAGAAACTACCACACACTTTTTAAAATGGTTAAATTATAAAGACTGACCAGATCAAATGTGGCAAAGAACAAGTGGAACTCAGTGGTCCAACTACTCCAGAAAAGTTTCTTTTAAAAAGTTAAACATTTATCTACCATATGACCCAGCCATTCTACTCATAGGCATTTATGCAATGAGTAAAAAGCACACCTCCACACAAAGACTTGTATACAGCTGTTCACAGCAACTTTATTTGTAACAGCCAAAAGCTGAAAACAACACAAATGTCTACTAAGAGGTAAATAGATAACTAAATTGTGGTATATCTGCACAATGGAATACCACTTGACAATAAAAAGGAAGACAACAACACAGATAAATATCAAAATCATGTTGCTGTGTGAAGGAAGCTAGAAAAAATTGCTATACACAGTATGATTCCACTCATATAAAATTCTGGGAAATGTAAAATAATGACAAAAATCAGCACATGTTTTTCTGGGTTTTGAAGGACAGGAAGGGGTAAGAGAGGAGACTTACAAGGCAGTAAAAGGAAACTTTGAAGGTTTATATGTATCTAAATCTATCAAATTATATAAGGTGAATATATACAATAAATTATATGTCAGAAGTACTTCAATAAAGCTGTAGAACAGAGTTGGGGCTGGTCATCAATGTAGAGTTTATCATTATCTGTAACATTTTAAGTCATTCAAAAAGAACACATATTTTAACAGGTGAAATTAAAATTCAGTTTAAAAAATTACAAAACGATGTGATAAATCATATTATCCTCTCTATGTGAGCTCAAATTAGGAAGTGACTAACTCCATAATAGATAGAGAAGGGGGCCAAAGAGGAGAACGACTTTTAGAGAAAGCTTCAAAGAGATAGCATTTCTGTCTGAATCTTGAATCTGAAAGAATTAAGGGAAGAGAATCCAAGAAGGCCATGCTGCTGAGGGATTAGAGTAGGGCAGGGGTGGGGCAGAGAGAGGGGGCTGGAGTCCAAGGGGGAACAGGGTTGGGGGCAGTGCCTAGCAAGGGGTCTACAAAGGATGGTTAGGACTCATGAGGAAGAAAGAGTCTATGCATTGTGGGAAAGAGTGTGGCAGGGTCCAGTAAACAATTGGGAGCCACTGAGAAGTTTTAAGCAGAAACATAAAACAATAAAAGTAACATTTTTCTTAAGAAAAAAAATCACTGGTGACACTGTAAAAAGAGACCATGATAATTTGTGTGTGAGATGACTTTCTTATCTCCAAAAGAAGGATACAGAGAAAGAGATGGATTTAAAAGATTATTAGTGTGTTTGAAGATCTGTGAGTGATTGGAAATACAATAGTTTAGCAATTGGGTGACTGACAGAAGTTATAGGAAAAATAACAGAGAGAGGGAAGAAATCTTTTTTGTGTCTTGTGTTTTGTTTTGTTTGTTTGGGGTTCAGTTTTATAGGACAGAAGTGGTTGATGAGGGAATGTTCCAGGAAGTTACAGATGAAGTGATTTTTGAGATTTTTTTTTGCAACATAGATGGATGAATACAAGAGTCCAGTATTTGGGAAGGAGGTTGGGTTAACAGTAAACATGTGTTAGCTGAAGCGATACAGGTGACAATAATCACCCAAAGAAAATATGGAAAAAAAACTAGAAGCTAGCTAAGGGCAGAACCCTATAGAACAAAAATACTCACAGGCAGATAAAGAAAAAAGAGTTGACTGAAAAGTAGAGTTGAAGCAGCTAAGGACTTAGAACATACAAAAAGTACTGCAGAGGTCGAGAGCATCGGCAAAGACAGAGAAGGTGTCCTGCAGAAAGAAACAACCCCTAGGAAAGCTGTTTGAAACCACAAACCAAAGGACCAATAGACACCAGCCACATGCCTTCCTAGGCTGACCTTTTTTGAGTCAAGGTATCTTTTCTCTGGATGTCTTAGTAGGATATTTTTATCGCCTTAGAACTATAAACTTGTAACTTAATAAATCCCCTTTATAAAAGCCAACCTATTTCTGGTATATTGCATTCTCGAAGCATTAGCAAACTAAAACAGAAAGTAAGAAGAGTGAAGAATGATAGGGATTATTAGAACTGGCAATTGAGAGTGATTAGTGGCATTAGGGAGGTTCTTTTTGGTAGAATTTGAGAGTGGCAGCTAGATTTGAGTTGGTGTTGAAGAAAGAACTTGCAATAGCGATTATAGATTAGGGGTCCAAATAATCTGTAGGGAAAGAGAATAAGAGAATTTGGGCGGCAGCTAGAGAGTAAGGCAGGACCAAGGAAAGAAGAAGCAAAGGGGAGCAGAAACAGAGAACAAAGACTGGTGGTCTGAGCAAATTCCTAACAGAGGAAAGAAAAATAAATCAAGGGCACTGGTTCTGGCAACTGAGAAGGAAGTAGCGATCCAAGAGGCTGCAGAGAAGGTGGAGTAAATTGAGGAATTTCACACCAGAAGGCTGCCTCATTTTGTTTGTTTGTTTGTTTGTTGTTGTTTTTGTAGAAGGTAAGATCATCTACTAAGCAATGCTGAGAGTAAGGGTAAAGTAGTAAGATGAGGAATATTTGTAAAGAATTTGGAACAAACTTTGATGTGATATATGTTAGATAAGGTTAAATAAGAATAAATAAAAAGTCATCCAGAAGTTTAAATGGCCCATTTGTTAGTCTAACCCAATTAGCTTCATCACTAAGTAAAGGTTCTCCACCTTGGATGCCAATGAAGTCTTCATTCAGTGATGCCAATGAAGAAGGATGCTTTACAAAGTACTTTTGCTAGGTTTCAACCCCAAATATCCTGATTTCTTGGCCTGGGTATTAAGGACATTAAAAACTCTTCAGGTGACTTTAACAGTAAGCCAAGGTTCAGAATCACAGCACTAAATACTCACTTATTTAATTGGTAAGCCCAGAATTAAATTACAAGCACAAACTTAGTTGAATTTAAACTAAAAAGCCGTTCCTTGGACTACAAATATTTAGTAAATATTAAGAAAAGAAATTCAGGAATTGAGAACATCTTAATATTGTGCATATGCACACTTTTAAAGTTTATATTTTCAGCACTCAGCTTGTAGTTTCTGAACACCTGCATCAAAACTGCCATAAAATATTTTAAAATTTCTTAATCTTATCAATGACATGCCAGCTATTGAAAGAGAATGAGTGATGCCAGGCTTATGTCATTCATCTTTGAGTGATGGATGCAGAGTCAGCATATTTATCCAGAAAAATATACGAGAACAATTCTAATTGTTCTCAGGATACTTTTTTTTTTCATTAGGGAAGTTGTACATTTACAAAGAAATAATGCAGAAAATACAGAATTCCCATATATGTCCCCCCCTTACTAACACCTTTTTTAATGTGGTACATTTGTAACAATTGAAAGAATATTATCATAATTTTATTCTTAATTACAACCCATGGTTTTCGTTAGGGTTCCCTGTTTGTGTTATACAGTTCCATGTTTCTTTTTAAAATTTTTATTCTAGGAACATATATATATATATAACCTAATATTTCCTTTTTAAATCACATTCAAATATTTAATCTAGTGCTTTTAATTATGTTCACAATGCTGTACCACCATCACCATCATCCATTACCAAAGGTGTTTCTATCCCCCCAGATGGAAACTCTGTACAATTTAAGTATTAACTCTCCTTTACTAACTCCTACCCCAGCCCCTGGTAACCAGTATCCTAGTTTCTGACTTTGAGTTTGCTTATCCTAAATCAGTGAGATCATACAGTATTTGTCTATTTATGTCTGGCTTATTTTATTCAACATGACATCTTCAAAGTTAATCCTTATTGTCGCATGTATCAGAATCTTGTTCCTTAAATATACATGGGTTTATAAACTTAGGAGATCACAAGAAACAATACATCTCCAAAGTTGAGATATTCATAGCATTCAGAAACTTTTTTCATTATTTGAGATTCTTATGCTACAAATTGTAAGGCAAGGTCTAAATATAAAATACTGAAGCATTAATTTATAAAATAAAAAGCATGAACTTCCATTTTTCAGAAATATTATAGAAAAGGTAAAAGCCCTGGATAAAATGCAATAAACATCCTTTTAAATGCATAGGTGAGCTCACAAGAAAATAACAGAAATTCCTAGGGACCAATATGAAATATCTCCCCTAAGAATTAACCATCATAGGCCTGAGTTCACATTTACAGCATTCTCTGATCTGTGAAGTTTAACTAGCAGAGGGTTTAACAGAAAATACATTTTAGGACTGATGATACTACTGGAGTTCAGCAGAAACAAACACAAACCCTTTCTTGAAAGACAGTCTCTCAACCCAGTTGAAAAGTATCTCTATCTATAATTTTCTCCTGAAAATCAGCTCATTCTCACCCACCAACAAACCCAATGAAGTGACAATTATCTCTGAAACAATGTGCTACCCTAGTGAGACAGTGGGTATTTTTAATATGTCGTTTTCAGCTCTAAATTTCACTCCATTATTTCTCTCATTATTCAGTCACAATCTATCTTTGTGTCTTTTTTTCCTATGCTATCATATCTTCAAGTCTAAATATGTTTGTGGTATGGATGATGAGAAGCATAGAAGCATGTAGAAATAAGATTTTTCTTTTAAACTCTAGGCTTAGTCTACAATCTATCATTTAGGAATGTATTTCAGCTAATAGGGAAAGATTAAACAGCTACATATTTCCAGAGGATGAACAATCAACATTCAGTTAAAGACAATGATTTTTAAAGTTTTTTTTTATTAAAAGGCAATGATTTTTTAAAAGTTTTATTACAGATTCAATCTAACCTCCTGCACTTTCTTCATTCATTTAGCTAAAACAATGAACTAGTTGTCTAGGGTGAGCCAAAAACACTGCAGATATCTGAAAATTTTTCTCAGACATCATAGGATTAAATTGCTTTCCATATGGCTTAAATCCAACATGTATTTCATTGTATTCTACTTCTTCAAACTTGAGAATTCCTGGCATGGAATTCCATTTACCAGAATTATTCAGATTTATGTGCTGGCTCTGACAAATTGACATTTCTTGAACAAAGATATTTTTATTGGCTGAATTTTTTTCTCAATGAAGGTATTTGCAAAACCTCAGAGTAACCAGCTGTTCTTGTGAATAATAAAGAAAACTGCCCGAGAACCACAACCTGGATGCCATCTGACACAGGAAATCCCCGTTATCTGTCAGAAAATAAGGGCTGTTTGTAGCAGGGTCTCCTCCGTGCCCCAGGCATAAATACCCTCCATCTCAGGATTCTAAGCATTGTCCCCAAAAGATATTCCAGAGCATTCCAAAAGGTAAGTTAAGGAAACGGTCTGTCTCCTTTAGCAACTTCCCAGGAGACAATGAATCTATTTACTGAAGACCCAGTCATCTTCGTATGTTTCAGAGGTATGTGGGGTTTGAAATCTGAAACTTAAAATCAATCCTGTTAACAGATCATTTATTCCAGTTTTTACTCTGTATGGCACTAAGAGAAATTATGAAGACTTCATACATTATAAGACACTACAGAGATTTCTATATTTCAAACTGTCTGAGGCGGAAATAGTTTTAATGAGTGTAAGGGCAGATGTTTGGATTTCCTGGCGCAGATGTCAACATTTATATATAAATTTATAATTTATTTGGAGAGCATTGACATCATACATTTGCCAGACACGGTGCTGGTCACTGAGGGACTCAAAGGTGAGTAAGACATTGTCTTACCCAGGGAATTCAGGCAATATTATAAAGAGAACATTGTGAAACTTCACTTCACAATAATTGCGATTGATTTTTCTCTTGGCCTCCCTCCAGTTTCTGTAAGAAGTGGGTTGCTTGGGAGGATATCTATACTCTGTGGTCTGTGTCCTAGCAGAGCTGAGGACAACATATGCCTTTACAAAGTGACACTATCAAATGAAAGGTGGTCAGGATAACTTGTGCTCCTTGTTTTTGTCACAGAAAAATGACATATTATAAGAGTGAAACCATCTGCAGTGACTTCCTGATGTGAAAATAACTATTCAATTTGTTACTGAAAAAGGAAATATCATTCAGCAGTCAGTTTGCTGTAAGTCTAGGAAATTGGAAGAGGGATAGAAATATATCAAGTCACTTATTCAGTATGGTGCACTTTGCTACATTCCAGTGCAAAAAGAGTTTCTTCTTCTCAAGAGTTTCTTCTCTGAAACATTCCAGAGATCTCCTATACCTCCAGCTATAGCCCCAGAAGCTTGTCCCAATGAATCCTGACCAAGTCAAGTCCATAATGATCCCACATCTTTTGGAATGCCTACAGTATTCAAGAATCTGACTGCCCATGCTCAAACCCAACTGTATCTCCTACTCGTCAGTCATAGTAGCCTCTCTGAAGTCACTATAAATGTTGTATCTTCATATATTCTCCAGCATTTAGCATGACCTGAGGAAAAGTGGGTTCTCAATAAATGCTCACTGAATTTAATTCTTCAACAAAGTTTCTAAAATGTAAGTAGTAAGGAAAAGAAGCCATAATTTTTGTCAGAAAAATGGTCCCTCCAGGATATACAGTAAGCCCCTCAAGAACAAGGGACCTTCTAGTCATCTATTTTTTTGCTCACTATTGTACTTAAAAGGGTGCCCAGATATAGTTGGTACTAAATAAATAATTGTTGGATAAATGACACCATCGTTATAAATGAAATATAAAACATATGAAACTCCAAAATGCAGATATAGTTTGGTATTTTTCTCTAAATCAGTTCCTGACAAATTATAGCTAAGTTAGATAACCTAGTTGGTTACCTGATAGTAAAGAATTCAACTGTTGTAATACAATAAAAGAGTATAAATGAAGGGCAACTTAGCATGTGTCTAAATATTTACATTTTTAAACAAGCCAAAAAAAAATTAAAATATTTTATGTCTTTCTACCTTGACAACTATACCTCATGATAGTAAACCTTCAGGCCAGATTTTCAGGAAATTATTTTGAAATAATTATTTGAAAATTAATATCCATGTCATTTTGTTTTTAGTGTGTGTGTTTGCCAGAAATTAGTGTTCCCCAGAGTATAAAGTTGAGGTATGGAGTTTTTGAAGATATTTTGATAATCTCATCCATGAATGTAGTAGCTAAATTGTTTTAAGAACCAAATCTTGAGTACCTCTTTACGTTGGCCCAACATCCTTCACCATTATTCACTGAAACTATTATTTATAGTCTCAAGTCCTTCAGCTTTGAAACTGAACTGGGAACTGATACTGAAAGTACTTCAATGCAATCCAGCAACTTTTAACGCTCTCATGCCAAGAAATAGAAAAAACAAAAGCCCTGCAAAATAACTGAGAGAAATCAACATATATATGTGAGAAAGTATGGGGAAAAAGTTAATTCACATGACAGAGAAGTATTAGCTTCCTTTGGGAAATAACAAAATATAGACAACATGGCTTACCCACAAAGGAACCAGACAGTCCAGATGTGAAAATATGACATAAAGATATGAATAATTCACTCAACAATATAATTTCAGTACAAATTATAAACAAAACGTGACAGTGTGATGCAAGTTCTATTTTAAATATTGAAATAAATGTAAAAAACAGAACGCAATATATCAGCACTAACAAGGAAGATGGTAATAACACCAATAATAATGGAAATAATTTCATGTCATTTATTTTGTGCCAGTCATTGTTCTAAGTGCTTTTCATATATGAATTCATTTAATTCTACAAATAATCTTACCAAAAAAGTACTATCATTATTCTCAATTTACAGATGAAGAAAATAAAGTTCAAGTCACTTGTTCAAGGTGATGAAGTTGGGATTTGAACTCAAGGAGTATAGGTCTAGCAGACATGCTTTTTGTTACTCTATATTGCCTTTGAACTGAACAACATAAATATAATTACAATAGTAACAATACCTTAGATATCTAGTAATTAATGGTGAACAAAACTCATTTTACATTTATTACCTTATTGCAAACTCATAACTACTCAACATTTGACCATATTATCCCTATGCTATAGGTAAGAAATTATAAAGGTTTGACAAATTTAGATAAGCAAAGATAAGGAAAAGAATATTCCCTATGTGAGGGGAAAATAAAACGAATGTAGTCTCTGGCCTTAATCTCTTAAGGGTATCATTGGACAGAATATACACACACTCTCAAACACAACTGATAATTTTCAGAGCTAATCCATTATATATCCACAATTAGAAAAACCACTCACTCAGATGCATTCACACAAGTCCATTCACATCACACAAGTCCATTCAAAAGTGCACATATTACCCTAATATTGCCAGGGCACTGATCTCTAAATAAAACTATTCTCCTTTTGCAAAACAATTCTTATTCTGAAAAAAGAATTCCCCTAAGCAGTGTGTATAGTTTATACTTTCAACCAAATGGACCCATCCTGAGTAAAAGAAATGTCTGATTTCAAAACACATGCAATTTTCTATCTTAGATTAGCAGAGCCAATTGTAGTTTCTAATTCGAGAATTTTCAAATTGTGACAGTTCTAAGTGTCATTATGGAAAAGTAGCAATTTATATGGATTTCATGCTTCCTTGTGCCAACCTCTGTGCTAAGAATTTTAAATGCATTATCTCATTCAATCCTCAGGACCACGTGAGATGAGAAACATTGTTATTCCCCATTGAATAGATGAAAAAACCAAGCCCTAAAGAAGTTAAACAGTTTCCCTGGAGTCATACTCATAGTACATATCAGGGCTACTCAAACAAAATCTGTCATCCCTTAGAAAATTAACATTTGAGGTCATTTGCTGGGTAGCAAAGTAGAATAACTATAAAAGTTCTAAATTCAATGAATCCCCCCAAAATTAAAAGTGGGATCTTCTTCTATTAATCAGGAAGAAAGAGGTATGAACATGTGGTGAGTCACTTGTGCTCATTTTGCAACTATATGTCATTAAACCCTGTAAACTTGCCATGTTTGCAGATCACAAACAAATACTTCAAACTTCATTAATAGAAGAGTAAGGGGATCTGAGATATGAGTCAAAGACTGGAATATTATGTTCAACTGGGGATTATAAGCTTTTTATTAAGATGGCTAACCCTGGAAGTTAGACTGAATAAAATGTTTCTGATGGACTTCTCCTCCTGCCTTTGACACTCAACATTTATTTCCCTCCTGTATGAAATCCCAACATAATTTGCTTTGGGAGACCTATTCTTTCATTAAGTATAGTCTGGTGGAACTGTCCATCAAGATGGACAACCACCCACACATGGGAGTTGATTCATGCCCCCCCCCCAAAAAAAAGACTATATTTTTCTGCTGTAGTGATTCTAGTTTCTGTCCTTTTGGAACTTGGTTCTTAACCCCTCCTTCCATTCCTTAAGCACTCACATAATCAGAACAATATACATTTTTTTTCTGATACAGTAACTAGAATCAGCTTCTGTTGCTTGCAACCAAAGAACCTTAACATAGTTTTCATTTTAATAAAACAGAGCTTGGGAACTAAGAGTAATGGATGAGGGCGGGCCACGGTGGCTCAGCAGGCAGAGTGCTTGCCTGCCATGCCAGAGGACGCGGGTTCGATTCCCGGTGCCTGCCCATGTAAAAAAAAAAAAAAAAAGAGTAATGGATGAGATTAATGGTTATGGCAAGGATGAAAATGAGATCAGGAAAGACTAGGTGGCTAAGAGACATAGGTAAAGTTATGCTACAAGTAAGTCTGAGATGATTTTGGCCAGGCTGAGGGAGGATTTTCTAGGTGGGTGTGAATTATTATCAATGTTCTAGCTGTTCCGTTGGGTGATGGGTTCCTGAGTGTGTCATATAAAAAACAAGCAATGCATAGCAGTCATACACAGACTAATGATACAAGTGTATCATGAAACAACAATGATCATTGCCCTAATTCTGTGTACTTAATAAGCAAAAAATAACTTTGGAGATGTTGAAACTTTAAAGACAATTTAAAAATAGGAAACTATTGAAAAGTTTTATACGATTTGCTCTGTTTAGTTATCCCCTCCAGGTACTTCCTTTAGACAAATAATTGCAGCACCAAAGGAGAAAAAAAGTTAAAAGAAATTCACTCCAAAGGCTATTTGATAACATTCAAAATCCTAAAATAATTTAGCAGTGGGAACTTGAAAAATAAATATTTAATTAGATTAGATTCATTAAGCCTCCTTTCTAGTTCTTCTATCCTTTTGGGGCATGAGCCATTTATTAAATAATAAAACACATTTTTAGCAATAATTTCAGTAGGGTCACCATCAAAAAATCCTACGTTTTTCACTTTATTTAATTAGTTCTAAACACATTGTTATTCTTACAGAAGCCTAAGTAGCTGTTTTTTAAAAAAGGTGATATGCAAATACTGACTTTGAAAGAAATAGCAGAAAGCAGGGGATCACTATCTGAATAGACTCCAAGTCATAATAAATGTGAAATGAAATGACAGAGTCAGCCAAGGTTCAGATTTCTTCCAACACTGAACTGCTGAGCATCAATTAGAATTTCAATCAAGGTCATGGCTAAAATTCTCAGGAAAAATACTTTTAAAAAATACCATATGGTATCAACTTCACAAACTTGCCTTGTCAGGTATAAACAGTTAAATGATCACAGCCAGAATATCTAGATCATAAATATTATAGCAAGTAGAAGAAAGAAATAACTTTTAAGGATTCCAAATACTAACGTATTTGTGTGTACATATTTGTATGTGAATACATGTAGACCAATCATGTGTAAACTATACGTCAAAGACTTAGATACATTGAACTTCAGAGTTTAATGAGACTTATGTAGTTTTGAGTTCAACTCACTTATTTCCTTATTTTAAGACAATGATATATGTTAAAACTCTCTGTGGACTCTAATTTTGCTATTATTTTGAAGGAAGAGAACTCCGAAAAATTAAGTAACTCCTATGTCCTACATTGTGCTGGATTGAAACTGTTCTATACCCCAGAAAAGCCATGTTCTTTAAATCCTAATCCAATCTTGTGGGGGCAGACCTATCACTGTGGGTGAGATCTTTTGATTGGATTATTTCCATGGAGATGTGGCCCCACCCATTCAAGGTAGGTCTTAATCAGTTTACTGGAGTCCTTAAAACAGCCAGCACAGAGTGCAGAGAGCTGACACAGAGAGCAGAGAGATGAAACCAGACACAGACATTTGGAGATGTTAAGCTAAGAGATGAAATCCAGAGTTTGCCCTGGAGAAACTATGTAAGGACTCACAAATGCTTAGACAGAAGGAGGAAACAAAAACTGAGAGAACCATTTGAAACAAGAAGCCAAGAGAGAAGGACAGCAGACGTCACCAGGCGCCTTCCCAGCTGACAGAGGTGTTCCAGAGGCTGGCTCTCTTTCCTCCAAGAAGGTGTCCTCTTGTTGGTGCCTTAATTTGGACATTGTTATGGCCTTAGAATTGTAACTTGTAACTTACTAAGTCCCCTTTATAAAAGCCAATCCACTTCTGATAGATTGCTTTCTGGCAGCTCTAGCATACAGAACATAAAACCTGATGAGGTTGGTTAGTGGCCAATCTCAAAGGGGAACTGAGTCTCCTAACAAATAGTCTGATGTTTTCCTGACAAATATTTATTAAACACCAACTACCTACTAAAAAGTTACAAGTATAAGCAAGAAAGACAAGCTCCTTGGAGGACCATAATCAGGTGAACACCAATTTTAAAAATCAGTAAATTAAATAATAAATGCTATGAAAATGATAGAATTGGGAAGAACGATACAGAGTAGCTGAGTAGGGGTGGGATATTAAATAGCGTAGCCAGGGAAAGGGTTTCTGAGAATACAGAGCTGGGACCGGAATCATAAAGGGGAGACAGCTGTAAAAAAGCATGCTGCACGTGAGAATAGCAAGGGTAAAGGCCATGACTTGCCTTTCCATTATGGTATAAAATGCAAAACGACATCCTAGAAGGACCATATTTGAATCCCCTATCTGATCCTCAAAGTCAGTTTTTTCCCATAATATGCATCTCATTTACACTTGGCTTAGTTTCTCATGAAATCCTTCCCAAATGGAGGTATCACCTACATAATTATGTGCACAGAATTTTACAGTCTTATAAAATGCCTTTAAACACATTATTTTATTTGATGTTTACAAGAGCCCTATAAAGCAGGCAAGGTACTTTTTTAGGAGAAATTATTGGGAGACATCCCTGGCAAAATGAAATGAACACTAGATTTGAAATTAGGGTTCAAAATCTGGTTCTATCATTTATCAGATTTAATCGTTGGGCTTATAACTTCCACTCTCTGAAACTAAGCCTCTTCATTGTCAAATGAAGATATGCGCACTTTTTTATAGCTTGTTATAAGAGTAGCATGAAAGTACTTCTAAAAATGGCAGTTGACATATAGCAGATACTTAAAAAGAAAAAATAATGGCTCTCAATAAACAAAATTGTCTTTTAAGGAACATTGGAGGCTCCAGAATAAATTAAAATCATAGTAAAAGTGAGATAGAAATGAAAATCTTTTTAGAATCTTTATTCTTCCTGGTCCTCCCCTAACCATTGCCTAATTACTTATGAACTAAAGAGTCTTTTTATGCTATTCAGAGATGATAATATTAATTACCTCAATTACTCTTAAATATCTATTAGCCTTGGTTTGGGTTTGACTTTTTGTTGTAGTTATTCATGGTTTTGGTAGAAGTTTTTTGGTTGTTTACTTTGGGGATTAGTTTGACTTTTTTTTCTTGCACGGGCAGGCACCAGGAATCAAACCCGGGTCTCTGGCATGGCAAGTGAGAACTCTGCCTGCTGAGCCACCGTGGCCCACCCTTGATTTGGCTTCTGTTTGCTTTGTTTATGCCTTAGGGTTGTATGAAAGATGTTTGAGCATACAGGAGGGATGAGAGAAGGGTGAGGTTCATGAAATTGGGTTGGATGCTTGTGTCTTGTTGCTTATTCTAGGTTTAGAAGATTTATTCTTTATGAAGCTAAGAAAGGTTAACGTACAAGGAAATTAGACTATATATATATATCTATGAATACTGTCATATATTTTCCCTCCATAGATCACTTAATCTTTTTCATATTCATCCACACTGTTAGGGAGAGAAAATTATTTTAAAATTTAGTAGGAACCTTGAACACCTTCAACCCAGAAATATTCCAGTTGCTCCTTGAAATCTTCCCTCAAGTGAGCTGAGATTTATGCAAGAATAATTCCCATAGAGACAAAAGAAATACTGTATGCCAGAGTTTTCAAAGATATAACCACCTGAAAACCATGATATTTCTCCATATTTATAAGACACCACATTTTGTACCCTCCATCTGATAATTGTACTAAGGAGTAACTATCATCTGTCCTTGGTCCCTCCATCAAAAGATCAATATTGATCCTTTGGAGATGAACGTAGATGTAGAACAGGAGAGAAAGATCAAGGTGAAGGTCTTCTATGATGCAGCATCATACAAAGATGCTCTATTGTCCTTACAGTAATTTCAAACATAATATTATTTTCTCTGCGCTACAATGAGGAAACTGAAATTTGTGGGTACTTATCACAAACCACATAGAAAGTGACAAAATCAGGACTTGATCTCTGGTCCATCCAGGTGCTGGGCTCTTTCCACTATATAGGGTTCTCCAATTTATAGCACCTTATAGATTTCATATACACTAGCTCATCTCCAACTTAGACTGAGTTCATTTAATTAGAAATGTTGGAAACAGGTGGCCAAATGCTAAGTAGAATGAACTCAGCCAAACCCTCCCATATTTGCCATTTTCAGTTGCTACTGCAATGACTCTTCACATTTCATAATTTGTGAACACAAATCCATTTATTATGGGGGGGGGAAGAGATTGGAAAGGATTTCTAAGCACTGATTAAATTTTCAAATATATGGCTGCAAAAAAGCAAATTGCTTTCCTACTTCCTTGTTATGCTAGCTACCACTTATCATTTCATACACATGTCAAACGCTAATTGATGAAACTTTGAAAGAGGAAGGGAAAGAGCAGCATCTCACTTTGAAATACCTTTGAGAACTGAAAATTAAAATGAACCTAAAATAATCGTGGGTGGAGGGAAGCTCACCCTCTCGTCATTTCAAACCAAGGGCTCATAAAAGACATCAATTCAAACCTCCCACCTGCTTGGCAATTTGAAAAGAAAACCCAAAGTACTAAATGTTCTTTTGGTTAATTCTAAACAGCTTTGATAAAGGAGCATCTGTTTACTTGTTTTCATTCAGTAATCTTGTGTTTGCCTCATTTTTCTCATAAACCTCAAAACAAATTTGATGTGTATTTTTAATAAAGCTAATTAAGCAGCAGGCAGTTTGGAAGTCTTCTCTGCATAGCACAGAAGTAGTTAAGTAATTTCTCCAGGGAAGAGTGGGAGGAGCCCTGGGTCTTTTGAAATTCCAAATACATATTTATTATCATCATATCACCTTTGCTTTGCAAAGTACTCTTCTTTAAGTGTCACTGAGAAAGAGCTAGGTCATCTTGAAAATGAATGCTGATTTCATGGTACTAAGTTTAGGTTCATAAGTCTGTGGCCAGACACTAAACTATATTACTGTCCAATTGCTTGACAATTGCATGTCATTTTAAGTGTGAACAGTTCAAGCCAAGAGCTCATATCATAGAAAACACAGAGGTAATTCAAGATCACCAACCCCTCCATTTCTCAGTGGAGGTAGCACATTGATTTAATTGGAGAAGAGACCAAAATTCTATAACTATAGAATTCTTGCAGTATTCAGTAAATCTTGCAAGCTTTTCAGAAAGCATTTAGTGTCACAGAGCTTTGTTACTAGTCTGTGGTTTCCATTTCCCTTTTTTAAGGTCGTTGAATTGTTTCAGAGAAATAATGGTATTCCAGTTGTTTCAAATAATTAATGTGTCTTCCCAACAAAACATGCTTTAGCCATCAGGCATGGACACTAAAGACCCTTAGTGCCTTCATCAGGAACCAAAGACTCAGAATGTTAGAGGCTTATAAAGGCAAAGAATGTATTCTTGCAACATGTCTGTTTGTAGCTGTATTTATATGATTTATTTTAAGATTATAATTTCTCTTTAATGCAGAACAATTAGTGGTGCAGGCCAGTCTAAAATTAGCTCAAGTTTGAAGAATGCATCAATTTAAAGTAAATGCAATTTTATTGCTTTCAGCACCAACAAATAACTCAAAATGTTAGGCAGAGGTTTTCAGCTAGAAATCAGACTTTCATTTATTGTCTGCATATAAATTCTGTAAAATTTGCTTTAAAAAGTTTTCTGAAAGAGGCTATTGTTTTTTTATCTCCCATTCCAAATTTTAAAAATTTTAGTTACAAAGGAAGCACAAATTTTTAATAGAAAATGTGAACATGAATTTCAGATGAATCCAGGAGGAATTATCACAGATTTTGAATTAGTAAAAACTGATTTTTTCCCTTACTTTGTTTCTACAATTAAAAAACAAATGATAGGACTTATTCATTTCTTCAACAAATATTTATTGAACATTTGATATATGCAAGGCCCAGTTGTGAGAATTTGTCATGAATAAAACAAACTTCTGACCTCAGGGAAGGAGGGAGATACACAATACGAATGTTGGGTGATGCTAAGTAAAATGGAAAGAAGAAAAAGGACAGAATAAAAGAATCAGAGTTTTTTTGGTGTATAAGTTGTAATTTTAAACAAATGATCAATGTAGATCCCATGGAGAAGGTAAATGTGATCAAGACTTAGAGGAAGTAAGGAGAGAACCATGCTGGGGGAAGAGTTTTCCGGCAGAAGAAATGGCAAGTGTAAAGTCCCTAGAGTGGAAGCAGTCTGGCAGGTCGTTGATGTGGACACAACAGATTGATGGAAGAGGAAAAGTCAGAAGAAGAGAGGACAAAAAAATGATTTGGGAGGGGGTGGCAATCACAAAGGACTGTGAAGGACTCAAGTTTTCACTATTAGTGAAATGGGAGCCATTGGAGGATTTTCAGCAAAGGAGTGACAAGACCTGCCTACTTTGAAGGTGTCTTGCTGGCTGCTGAGTTGAGAAAAGACTGCAGGGAGGCAGGCATAAAAGCAAGGTGGATAGTTGGAGGCCATTGTGCTAATCCAGTAAGAGGAGGTAATGGCTCAGCCCAGAGAATGTTCAAAAAGGTACAGCTT
>PVIY010046979.1:0-18138 GCA_004026745.1 Myrmecophaga tridactyla
AATTAGTATGATGGTGTATTTGTCACAACTAATGAACAATATTGATAAAGTATTTTAACTGATGTCTATACTTATTTCATATTTTCTTAGATTTTACCTAATGTCTTTTTTCTATTCCAGGATACTACCCAGGATATATTTCATTTAGTACACACATTCTCTTGTCTTGGCTGTGACCTTTCCTCAGACTTTCTGTTTTTGATCATATATGACAATTTGGGGAACTACTTGGCAATAATCTCATAAAAAGTCTCTCAATTGATATTTATCTGATGTTCTCTTCATGATTAGACTGAAATAATGGGTTTTTGGAGGATGGTCCCAGAGTAAATGTCCATTCTCATCACATACTATCATGGGTACATGCCTTCAACTTATCAGTGGTCACATTGTCCTTGATCAGTTGACTCGAAGGGATTTCATGTGGTTTCACCACTGTAAAGTTATTCTTTCCTCCCCTCCACTAAAAATAGGTTTTTAACTATAAAGTGGGGGGAGTGCCAAATAGGGGAGTATAAGGAATTGTGATAATGAGTAAAAAGATCAAATAATATAGCCAGTAGCAACAAGAAACTCCACCCTTCTGAAATCAAGCTTACCTGACACTTGGGTGATCAAGCTGTTCAGTCAAACAAAACTGTATTATGGAGAGGCCAGAATAGTTATGGTGAAATACTTAGAACCAAATGATAATGCAAAAAAAAAAAAAAAAATCCCACATGTAAAGACTTGCAATGCAGCTAAAGCAGTACTGAGAACAAATGCAACTTTAAATCCTTTTAGTAAATAGAGAAAAAAATTTGATAATGTGATCACCTTAGAAATTACAAAGTTAAACAGAAAAAAATAGAAGAAAGAAGTGCAGAGAGATGAACAAGTTAGAAAATAAATACAATCAGCTGTCAAACTTCTATTCTCTATACACACCAGTAAATTTAATTTATCTCTACAAAGTTTCATGAAGACAATTTGTTAGGCAAATGGGGCATAACACTAGTGTGTAAGAGAATCCAAAATATAAAGAAAAAAATAGAGAATATTATATACTAAAATTTCCAATGCATATGAAAACATAGGTAAAGTGAAAAATATAAAATATTAAACTTACTCAAGAAGTAGAAAACCCAGAGATTTTGTACCAATTAATGATTTTGGAATAGTTTTTTAAGAAAACTTCTTTGCAAGGAAAATAGCAGGTCTAAAAACTTTAAAAGCAATTTCTGTGAAATATATATGTATTTGTAACCTTCCACCCGCACTTGCAGCAAGAAGAAATAGTGATGATGCCACTTCCCAAGTTGTTTTATGAGGCTATTGAAACCTTGGTAGGTAGATAGTGCAAAAGAGGAAAATCATCCACATATCATATTAAAAAAATCCTAAACCAGACAATAAAAAATAGTTGGCTATACACATAAGAACCCATAGCATTGTGTGAAGGTAGGTTTATTTGAGAAATGGAAGGTAATATCAATAAAAATTAACATATAAAAATATTGAATGATATAAAGTATTTGAATAAATATTTCAATAGTGGTAGGAAAATGAATTGAATTCAATAAAATGTAAGAATAACAAATTATACTTGAAACATGGGGCACTGTGGCAGTCTCTCAGTGGCAGAGTTCTCGCCTGCTATGCAGGAGTCCCAGGTTGGCTTCCCGGTGTCTGCCCATGCAAAAAAAAAAAGTTAAAAACATTTTTAGCAATTTAAAAAAGAGAAATATTTGTTTACCTGTGAAGGATATCCAACCAAACTTATGACAAATAGCAACTTCAATGCAATATTAAAAAAAAAATTAAGTGCAAGTCAAGGTAACATTACCACCTCTATATAACAATTTGTCCAGTGTAATAAAAGAATAACAAATTTAAAAAAAGGGATTGGAATGGAACTAAACAATAATTTCTAGTTGAAGATATGAAAATAAAAAAATGTAAAGATAAGAATCGACAAATTATTGAAGTTATTTAAAATGGCAATATTTCTTAAGTTTGTAGATATCAACAGAAATGGCAGAAAATGGAATTTAAAAATAAAATTTATAAGAGAAATAAAATGTAAGCTATGAATAAATTTAAAATAAGATGTACAAGCACTTTTTAGAGAAATTAAAAATAAAATTTCAGAGCGGGCCACGGTGGCTCAGTGGGAGAGTTCTTTTCTGCCATGCTGGAGACCCGGGTTCGTTTGCCTGTGCCTGCCCATGCGAAAAAAAAAAAATAATTAGTTTAATTTTTAGGAGTATATGGATTAGGTAAAAGTTTTTCAAAGGTGTGGCAATGTTTAACCATAAATTCTGGATAGGGTCTAACTGTGAGGGGAGGAGAGGAGAATGTGTTTTATGAAGGATCACTTCGGTGACAGTAAGGAAAATAGAAACATTCTATATTTTTTTAATGGATTGTGTTTTGCTATTATTCCACACATTCATTTTATTCACTTGTTTATGCTACATTTTAAAAATTGAGGACAATTAATAATTCTAAACCTTTAAGATAAAATGTTATATTATTTTAGCATCAACCATTTTAATTATATACCAACTCCCCTAATTTCAGCAATAAAGATGAACAAAAGAACTCTTACTTAAGCTTACAAAAAATACTGTTTCATATCACTTACAGTTATTTATTTATTATACGATGGTGAATATTTGTTCATCCCATTCACTGTTATATGTACTACAAAAAGCAGAGTCTGCAATGATGAATTTCTTTTATTGTGTCTGACTGTCTTTCTGACTGTCATGGAAAGAATGAATGGAAGACATAATGATGTTATAATAACATATCACCTAAGTTATCTCTGTATCTAGCTATTTAGATTTTAGAAAAAGCATCAGAAAAGCTTATATATTTATTTGCGTGCATCATTGCCTCTTTTATGTAGTTTCCTTCTTTCACTGATTTTATTTTAAGTTTCTCATGAGCATTTACCATAACTTATACATATTTGCTTTCTTTGCTAAACTGTTAGCATAATAGTGACTAAAATAAAGAGAGAATGAATAGAATAACTTCTAATGGAATTTATATAATGTGATTTGAAAGGACTGAAATCTGAAAGATTTGAAATCTTGTATATTAGCTGCATTTCTAGACTACTTATTTTAATAAAGAAACACTGAGACATATAAAATATTTTCAATGTTTTAAAAATCTGTATTTATACATGGAAAATCACCTTAAACTGTGTGCAGTGTTTATAAAAAAAAATCGATTTTAGTTCTAATAGATAACAGTACATGAGAAATAAAGGGTAGTAAAAATAATAATTGATTTAGTTCATCCCTACATATATTCTAACCAGTTACAGCTCATTGTGTGAATTTCTCATTCTTATTTGTTGAGTAAATGCAAGTAATAATTCACAGGTAACCTTAAATTATTCAGAGAACAAAAAAGTCATTTTTCAGTGTAGTAGGTATGATTCTTAGAGTTATAAATGCTCACTAATCTCATATTCCACTTACTTCACTTAAGCCATTGAATCGTGCTGCTCCTTTCAGCAAGTAATGCTTTCGACTTTACCCAGAGTGCCATCTAATGGCACTGTTGTCCCAAGTTAAACCATTCTAAATAGGCTTCATTGCATAACTAATTTCAACTTAGAAGTACCTCAAACACTAGCTGTGTTGGTTGCCTAAAATTGGTTTTTCCAACTTCTCTTCAGAGGACGTGGAATAAGTAAAAATAAAATTATAAAATGAAGGGAAAACACAGCATATAGAAGGAAGTTTCAGAGCTGTGGTTTTCTGTGAGTACAGAAGTCAACCTATTTGTGGGCACTAATCATGAATAAAAATTGTAAGCAGTGAATAGAAGCAAAGTTAGTGATTGCCACGATAGTGATGGCACAGTGATTTCAGAGGACACATGATAGAGAGAACAAATACTCCACCAACTTGCCAGACTTGATTATTATTTAGCTTTTATCTTTAATTAGTTGTAAGACTTTTTGTACGCCCAATCTGGTTTATTTGCATCCTTATGTGTAAAATTATGATAATGATATTTTCTATATCTATTTGTGGGGCTTTTATGGTGATATAATAAAAGGTCAAGTACTTTGCACAACACAAAGTGTTATATAAATATACAAAATCATTGTCAGATCAAAAGAGAGTTTATAAGGAAAAAAATACAGAAAATACAGTAATTAGCTGATTAAACAGTGGCCTTTAAACAATTTTCGATATGACAAGCCACTGCAAACTATCATATAATAACAGGCATCTGCTGGGGCACAAATGCCTCTTTTAAATCATTTTGTTTTGTCACATTTATTTATCTATCCTCATTTTTCCTGTAAAGTATCTGAATAAATACTGATAAATAGTAATTTAAAAGCTTTTAATTACCCTGTTTGATTTTAAATATTATTTTAGGAAAAAAAAAACTATTCATAGGTTGGCAAGATTTTATGTATATATAAACATACATATGTATATTATATAGATATCAGACTTTGTTTGCTCCCTTCTCTCACTCTCTAAGGGTTTGAATAGCAAATCAAATTCAATAATTTAATATATTATATAATTTAATATATCAATAAGGTGTTGACATGGGTTCGTGTGGGTTGGTTATAAAGTTTTTAAAGGAAATACTTGTATGCCATATAATTCAAGTAATTTCAATATGTATCTGTTCATTTCTCTTCTATCTTCTCATTTATCCATTTGAATCGGGGTTCAGAAATTTTCATAGGCAGTCATTGTTTAAAACCAATAACTTGGAGTTAGAAATATCTTACCCCTCCACCTATTTTTGTTAAGACATACGATTTAAGAACTATGCTTATTCAATAAGAATCTTGCACTTGGCTCCTCAGATATTCACTTTGTAAGGCCAATCTCCACTCTCTTAATTTATAAGCTCTCAGTCTCATGGCCTGAAGAAAAATTAGAAAAGGATATTTTCTTCACTGATATTTCATACATCTTTAATTATATTTTATTTAACTGGATTTGAAGTAATCTTTTGGAATTTTTAACACATGTAATTTAATGTTTTTGTTTTATTATTACTGATGTCATAATAAAAATTGAAAGTAAGGAATTATTCTCTCTGCACAATATGATATTTAACAGATCTCTACAAATGTTCTTACCTTAAGGTTGAAAAGGCCTATTTGCCTCTATAAGCCTAATTGCCTGAACTGAAAATTAGGAAACATATTCTGAGAGAGGATTTGTTCCTGATGAAGAATGAAAAAATGGAAGAACAATTAAGTAATATTATCTTGATTTTCCAGAACAAATTGTCGTGATCATGAGGTGAGGAATAGAATTTGCAGATTTTCCAAAGATAAATTTGGTAAAAATGTGAGTCTATAATCTCATTATTCTCTTAACCAATTACATATTGATAGTTTTTATAATTAGTAAGATGGCAATCTCCAACAACTCTCAAGAGATTTGAAAGAAATTATACATTTATACATAGCGAATAGAATAATAGAGTATTAAATTACGTACACAAGAATAATAAAGATTTTGAAAATAAACACCTTGTTCATTGTGCACAAGTTATTCTCATAAACATGGGAACATTTTTCTGAGATTGCAAAGGAATAATAGATGATAGTCGGCATGTAGGAATGTCACCATTTTGAAAAGTAAGTAGATCAGAAAGGAAAATTAATCTGGTCACAGTAATGCCTATTTGGGTATATTTGGGTAAGGAAAATTTACAGAAATTAAGTTTAAAATATGGGTCCATTAATAGGCATTTTTGCAGTTTAAAAGTGAAGTAACTTCATTTGAAATGTAGGCAATGAACAAATGCATTGCAGATCAGACACCATTACATAAGGTAGTAAGAAACAGTGTTCAGCATACATAAATTCCAAGGACTCTAGTTTTATGATATTAGGTAATGGAAAGGCCGCTGTTTTATGATGATTCATAGTACCTTTTGCAATGATAGAGTGGTACAGTGGCTTAGCAATCTACCACTCTTTTTACTAAGGAATAAAAGAAGGAGAAATGATGCCGAGAGGTCATCTGTTCCCTCTCCCTCCCCACGTGGCGAGACCACACGTAAACCATTCCAGACAGAATGATTTAGCTCTGGAAATGGAAGTAAAAAATATGTGGTTTGATAAATAAGGGGCAATCATTTTTAACTTTTGGAGAGGGGACTTTTTTTTTCTTTTCACCCCTTTCCCAAGTTTAAAATGGCATAAAAATTAAAATTATGACAAAAAGTAGAATAGAATATAGGTACTCTAAAATGTAATTCAAAAGTGAAGCAAGGGGTGGTCCAGGGTGGCTCAGCAGGCAGAATTCTCGCCTGCCATGCCGGAGACCCGGGTTTGATTCCTGGTGCCTGCCCATGCAAAAAAGAAGTGAAGCAAGGCAATAATCCTCCACTCATTTTACCTAAACTTGTTCTCTAAATAAAGCTGTCAATATCTCCAAGGTGCAGTGAACCAGGTGAACTATAAGAAAATGTTTTAAGAGGTGCCAGGGGTACATTTTTGCACTGAAATCTAAAAATGTTTTAAGAAACACTTTTCACAAAAATAATCCTTTCACAAAAATAATCTACTCTAAAATAAGAGAAACAGACTGGATATGTTTTAATCTAATATGATTTCTAGATAGTCTAATGATTTGTAGATGTGGATTAATTTATTAGATAAATTCAGGGTTTTGTTTTGTTTTTGTTTTTTTTAACTCATTAGCATCTTTAAGGTGGTGTAATAAATATTACCCATCTTCTTGACCTGCACCTTGAACCAGTTGTGAAATAAAACAAATGTGTCAACAGATGGAAAATGAAAATGTTCTCTTGAGTATTTGTAAATTCTAAGTTGAAGAATAAATCTGAATGTGAAATCCATCCTGGATTTTATAACTGCTCAAATTTGGAATGGTTCACCAACTCAAGTGAGAGCTTATGAATGCAAAGGGTTTCTCTTGCCAGGTAGTTGCCTCCCACTGGTTATGGTAAAGAGGGAGAGGAAGGATAGTAAATAGACTGATTTCCTTAAATAGGTGCATTCGCTCAGCTGGGAAACATGGTTGAATGTCTATGGTTATCCAACCAAATAGCCAGCTCTCTCAAAGGGAGGAGTAAATAGTGGGATAAAGAAATGACAAGAGCGCATCCCCAAATCATGAGAGCAACAGGTACGGGGATGAAATAGTCCCTCAACTCAAAGAACATTATTTATTCTTCCTACTTTTTCATACTTAATAAGGACACCACTGTGAAACAATACATAAAGACTTATATAAGAAATATAATATCTGAGAAATGAAATAAGGTAGTGCTTCTATTAACTTGCAGGAACTAATAAGTAATGATTAAATAATTAGAAAATAAGTACTAGAAAAATTAAAGCAATTGGGATAAAACATTAGGATGACATGAGTTTCTATGTAGAAAATCCCAAAGAATTGACCCCAAAACAAAGCAAAACATAAAACACAAATAACCTCTTTGAACTAAAATATAATTTTACGAGCTTACTGAATAGAAGGTTAATATACAAATTGAACTTATTCCCTATATACTATCAATGAAGAATTGCAATTTGAAATGAAAATCACAAGTCCACTTATATTAGTGCAAAAATAAATGGAATGCCTAAAGAGTAGACTAACAAAAATTGTACAGGTGCTATATGCAGAAAACTATGATAAAAGAAACCAAAACTGATCTAAATAAATTGACGGATGTCACGTTTTCATGGATTGGAAGACAATATTGTTAATATGTCGATTTCCAAATTGATCTATAAACTAAAGATCATCCAACTCAAAATGCCAACAAGCTATTTTGTAGATATCAACAAATTGATTTTGAAGTTTACATGTGCGCTGGTATGAATTTGTGAACTCTAGGAAAGCCATGTCCTTTAATTTTCATTCAATATTGCTGGGTGGGAGCTTTTTGATTATTCCCATGGAGATGCGACCCCACATCTCTACCCATTCAAGGTGGGGTTGCTTACTGTAGCCCTTTAAGAGGGAACCATTTTGGAAAACGCTTTAGAGCCACGAGAGCCCACACAGGCAGAGACCTTTGGAGATGAAGAATGAAAATGCCCTTGGAGGAGCTTCATGAAACAGAAAGCCTAGAGAGAAAGCTAGCAGATGTGGCCATGTTTGCCATGTGCCTTTCCAGTTGAGGGAGAAATCCTGAACATCATTGGCCTTTCTTGAGTAAAGGTAACTTCTTGTTGGTGCCTTAACTTGGACATTTTTATAGACTTGCTTTAATATGGACATTCCCACAGCCTTCGAACTATAGAGTTGCAGCTTAACAAATTACCCCTCTTAAAAGCCATTCTGTTTCTGATATATCACATTCCAGCAGCTAGTAAACCAGAACAATGAAAGACAGAAGATCTTGAATAATCAATGCAAAACTGAAGAAAAACAGGGTGGGTAATGGTGGCACAGTGGCAGAGTTCTTCCCTGCCATGCCGGAGACCTCGGTTTGATTCCCCATGCCTGCACATGCAAAAAAAGAAAAGAAAAACAAAGGTGAAGTTTGTTTTCTACCCAACATCAAGATTTGCTATAAAGCTACAGAAATCAAAGTACATGGCATTGGCAAAAGAATAGACATACAGTAAATGAAATATAATAGACAGAACAAAAATAGCCCTACACAAATATAGTCAATTGTATTTGAAAAAGAATCAAAGGGAATTTAATGAAGAAAAGAAAGTCTTTTTAACAAGTGGTGGTAGAACAGTTAGACGTCATATGTAAAAAAAAAAAAAAAGAAAAAAAAAGAATTTTGACACAACCTTACATCTTTTAAAAAAATTAACTTAAAATGGATAATAGATCTAAATGTAAAACACAAAACTATAAAGTTTCCAAAGGTAAACATTTAAGAAAATCTAGGATACCTTGAATTTGGTGATGAGTTATGATATAACACCAAAAACATGATCCATGAAGGAAAAGTTAGACTTATTAAAATTAAAAACTTTCTGTGAAAGATAAGAGAATTAAAAGACTAGCCATACAGTGGGAGAAAATATCTTCTAAACACATATCTGATAAAGGAGAAATGTCCAAACTATATAAGGATACTTAAACCTCAAGAAAAATAAAATAAATTACTCAAGTAAAAAAAAAATAAGGTAAAATTCTGAACAGACTCCCCACCAAGGATATATGTTGGCAGAAAGTAGCATTGGGCAAAGATGCTCAACATAATTTGTCATTAAGGAATTGCAAATTACAACAGCAGTGAGATATCACTACATACTTATTGAAATGACTAACATTAAAAAATACACAAACTAACAAACAAAAAGACCCTGATAATATTAAATGCTGGCCAGGATAGTGAGTAACAGTAACTCGCTTTCTTTGCTGCTGGAAACGCAAAAAGATATAAACACTTTGAAAGACAATTTGACAGTATATTATAAAGCTAATCATAGCCTTACCATAAAAGCCAGCAATTGCGCTAAATATTTACAGAACAAAATTGAAACTATATGTCCAAACAAAACCCTATAAGCAAATATTTATAATGGCTTTATTCATAACTGCCCCAAGCTAGAAATAACCAAGATGCCCTTCCAAAATTAAATGGACAAAGTATGATTCATAATAATTGAATAGTATTTAGCAAAAAATAACCCTGAGCTATCAAAAGTCATGGATGAACCAATAATGGATGTTACTTAGTGAAAGAAACCAGTCTGCAAAGGTTAAATACTGTATGATCCCATTAATGTGACATTCTAGATAAGGCAGAACTATAGAGAGAGTAAAGTTATCTATGGCTGCAAAGGGTTTGTAGGCAAGGTGGGAAATTGAATAATGAAACTCAGGAGATTTTAGGGTCATAAAACTAATCCGTGTGATTCTGTAAAGATGGATATATGCATTCATGCACTTGTCAAAAGAGACAGAACTTTACAGCACAAAGAGTGAGTCATAGACTATACAAATTTTGAAAAATCACCTAAAATTGTGCAAGATCCCAAGAAGGAATGCAGAATGTGACAAGAAAATATAACTGCATTAAGAATATATGATAGGCAGGCCACAGTGGCTCACTGGCAGAGTTCTCGCCTGCCCCATGTGGGAGACCTGGTTTCGTTTCCCAGGTCTCCTGCCCAATGGAAAAAAAAAAACAAAACAAAAATGCTGAAGAATATACGATAAAACCTCAGTGAAGAAGGCCAGGAAATAAAGTGCTAGCATAGGTTACTTTGGAAATGAGTCAAGTCTTTAAGACTAAAGACAAAAAGAGCTGCGCATCATCAATGCATTCCAGTAATAAAGTTATTTACAATGGGGGTACAAGTTAGCAATACTTATACTTGATTCAATGTATATTGAACATTAAATGAATACATGGAGGATGGTGTGAACCCGGTTTGTCACAGCTGGAATGGAAATTTACAGATAGGAAAGAGGAGAAGGCTACAGTGATTTATGTGGTAATGGACTGGAGTTGGAGACGTTAATAGGAACTCAGGTTTGGCTTAATATAGATACAGAAGTTTGCACAGAGAAATATTTATAGATATGTGTTCCTTTATAGGAGCACATGTATATTTCCTTGCTTTGTCAACCGAGAGGGCCTAGAAGCAACCACACACTGTACTCAGATCCTGGTTTCTAATACCATTATCAAATACAGGGAATAATGGCTTCTTGGAAAAATGGCTGATCTGAGGATCAGGGCAGGAACTGTGAAGGATGATCCTGAAGCATATTGAAGTCATCAAAGTCAATATGTATAGTGACAAAGCCTGTTGATAGTAAGTACCCTCAATATGATGAGATGAAAATATTTTACGAACTGGACTTCATTAAAAATGAAGTCTTTCAAAAGACATTGCTAAGACAATCAAAAGACAAGCCACAGAATTTGGTTGAAGGGAATTGCTTAAAGTCATGTATGTTATCAATTAACACTACAAATATAAATAAGTTCTTGCATGAACTGCTACAAATGCACAGCACTTATTCAAATAGTTAATAACAGAGTGATATATGGGGAAAAATTACCTATTACAAGTTACAGACCATAGTTAATAATGATACCTTAATGTTCTTTTATCAACAGTAACATGTGTACTAGACCAATACTAGGGGTCAGTAATAAGGGGCAGAGATAAGGGTTATGGAGTGTTTTGGGTTTTTCTTTGTATGTCTATCTGTTATTTTTTGCTTTGGAGTAACGAAAGTGGTCTAAAATTGAATGTGGTGATGTTTGTACACCTAAGTGATGAACCTGCGAGATGTATATTGTGTGCTTTGGATGGAATATATGGTATGTGCATATATCTCAATAAAATCTGCAGAGTCAAAAAAAATATTTCTGAATCACATAGCTGATAATGGGCTTGTATATGCTAATATATAAATTGAATTCAAACTCAATGATACAGAAAAAACAGCCCACCCATTAACAAATTTGGAAGAAGAATTGAACAGAAACTTGCATATAGAAAATAAGGTCAAGAAGTTCCTCATTATTAGTTTTCAGGGAAATGCAAGTTAAAACACTACACATCTATGGAAATGACTACAATCAAAAAGCCTTTTCTTATCAACTATAGGTGTGCATGTAAGATGGTTTAACCACTTTGGAAATCAGTTTGGGATTTTTTTGAAAAGTTAAATTTACACTAACAGATGTGTTTAACAAGTTTTGTTCAAAAGTTAAAAGCAACACTGAAATATAGGTATTTACCTAAGAAAAATTAAAGTACATATTCATACTATGATTTGTGCCCAAATGTTCATAGCAGCTTTATTTGGAATAGCCTAAAACTGAAACAAAACAAATGTACATCAATAGGTGAATGTACAAATAATTGTGGGATTTCCATACAATGGATTAGGACTCAACAAGATAACTATATAAATCTATAGTTTAACAAGAATAAACTATAGATACACCTAACAAGATGGATGAATTAAGAAAGAAATTATTTTGAGTGAAAGGAGCGAGACAAAAATAAGACATATTATGATGCTATTAATATAAAAATTCTGTAAAATGCAAGCTAATCTATAGTGACAGAAGGCAGATCGGTGGTTGACTGGGATTGGGGGATTAAGAAGAAAAGATCAACAGGAAAAATTTATACAGGAATTTGGAAGGTGTTTGATAAGTTCATTAATTGATTATAGTGATGGTTTCAAGGGTATGTACATATAGAAAAATGTGTCAGATTGTACAATTTAATTCTCTAGTTTATTGGATGTCAATTATAACTCAAAGTTGTTAAAATGAGATGGCATTGTACACTTTTAGCTGTGCTCCACTTGAAATAACTAATTAGCTGTGAATATTTTAGGAATCAATGTGCATTAATATCATTATAACAGACTATTACATTTTCAGGATGCTTTGTACTTTATTAATCACTTTCAGTTAAATTATTTTATTTAATGCTAGCACAACCCCAGTAAGGTTGATGCTATCTTGACTTGACAAGTTGATGAGAAAACAGGCATCTTAAGTTTTAATTATTTATTTGAGATTACAGCATCTAAACATTGACATTGAACAGATAAGAACCCTGGTCATTAGATCAAACTTGCTTTATTCTTTACTATGATAATTTACTTGACGTCTACCTGAAATTCCTTTTGAATATTTTTATTATATTTTGTATGAGGTGGTTTAAATAATAGTCCATATCATAGTTTTTAATATTTCCACAGTACGGAGTACAATGCCTTACAAAAAGAAAATGCATAATGTTTGCCATAATTGAATTAAACATTAATACATTAATTTTCTCTAAATCTCCTGAAATCTCTGAAAATTACTGTAAGTCACAAAACCATTACTTAGAGAATAAATGTACTTAATGTTCTCAAATCTCAAGGTATAAAAAATTAATAAATAAGCAAAAGATTAAGCTTTCTCTTTATTCAGGCCTCCTTTCTATGTGTCATCAATTTAGAAAGTATAAAATCACTGGAAATAATACACATATTGTCTTCAAGAAATGTGCATGTATCTATATTTTATTAATTTTAACTTTCTTATTCTGCATTTGATGATAAAAGGTAGTCTCTATATAATGGCTCATTAAATTGTACAAATGTGCTTACCTATAGCTTCAGTGTAATAATTTGTAAACAAGGATAGTCCAGAATATTTGAGATACCCAACATGAGTCATAGAAGTCCATCACAAGCTACAGCCAGAATTTCAATCAATGTCACTAATTCAGCTTTGGAAACTTTGTGGTCATAGTTTCAGGCTTGGAAATATATGAGAGCATAGTTCTTTCAGAAAGTTACTTCACAGTTCACCTTCATGAGATATGTTATTAATAATTTGTAAGGTATTTAATTAGAGGCTATGACATTGTTGCTTAGTTTAAGAAGGTCTGGAGTATGCAGAGTTATATATCAATTTAGTGTCCATTTAGTGGTCTTAATAGCTGTTGAAGATTTTAGAATTAGAAGAAAAGAATGTAGAAAGAGCAAGTACAAGGATTTTTATAAGAATGATGCCTTCAATGAAATGTAATTTCTGGATTAGTGTGTCAGAAACAAATAGTGGAAAAATCAAAGCAACTAATATTTTTATCAGCTTTATTCACTTGGATTTTATAACCAAATAACATGTAAAATTATGGGGTGTAGCTCCTACATATACATGAAGACAGTCTTGCAATTATTATATAAGGCAGTTCCTATTTTGAATCTATACAAGAATTCATAAATATATACATATGAACATACATATATTCAATATGCTACAATACTATTTATATGATATTTATTACTTATCTATCACTCTATGTATCTAATCTACCTATCATCTATCTAATAAATGTTTGAAACAGAATAATTTAAGTAATATATGAGTTACAAATTTATGAAGAAATAATTGACTCAATATTTACTAAATTGTATAATGATGGTTCTAAAAGGAGGGCTTGAATTAGCATACAAAAGAAAGGAAAATGGAGCAGAGGTTACTGAAGGTTACAGAAGTTGCCATATGTTAATGCAGAGAGAGTGATTCTATAACCCAGGGGTAAAGAATGAAAATAATCTATCCTGTGACATATTACAGTTTCAGTGAAAGCTTGGTTTTCTTCTCAATTAAAAGCATATTTGAGTATACACTATAAATCACCATGTGGAAGATTCTGAATTCTGTGAATAGATTTGCTAGATAATATTTTCTAGTTTAAACTTCCTTTAAACTTTGATTATTTTTAAAGTAGTGGGCTTTGGAGAATTAAGTAAAATCATATTGTTAATAAAGGACTACAGAGTAGGGGTTTAAAATTCTGATGGGGCTGTTTGTTGTTAGCATTATTATAAATAAATTCAATGAAATGTTAAGTAGCTATATTGAGAATCAAGGCTTAGAATGAAAAAAATCAAATTTATAAATATATGGTTGTTAGTGGATTTATTTAATTTGCCTTTAACTTAGTGAAAAATAGACTGTATAGTTATGCTTTTCTTACATAAGCATATTCCAAGTACTGTCAATGATGTTTCAACTGAAATAATGGTGTCAGTATTTACATTTACTATTTACTATAATGGTTACTTTTATTCTTTCTGAAACAAACAAAAAAATGAGGCATTAAAAGAAATATAACCCAAGCAGTGACAGATAAGCAATCAAACAACAAATATCACTCAACAAAATAGTTGAATTCCAAAGCCAAACCAAAGAGTATGGTGGTCTCCAGGGTTAAAAACAAAAGAGAGAGGGAGAAATTCTGCATTTAAACCAGGAAATTTAAACTATTTGTTCTAGTTTGCTAGCTGCTAGAATGCAATATACCAGAAACGGAACGGCTTTTAACAAGGGGAATTTAATGAGTTGCTAGTTTACAGTTCTAAGGCCGAGAAAATGTCCCAATTAAAACAAGTCTATAGAAGTGACCAATCAAAGGCATCCAGGGAAAGATACCTTGGTTCAAGAAGGCCGATGGATTTCAGGGTTTCTCTCTCAAGTGAGAAGGCAGATGGCGAACACAGGCAGGGATTCTCTTTCGGCTGGAAGGGCACATGGCGAATACGGCGTCATGTGCTAACTTTCTCTCCTGGCTTCTGGTTTCAAGGAGCTCCCCGGGAGGCGTCTTCCTTCTTTATCTCCAAAGGTCGCTGGCTGGTGGACTCTCTGCTTCGTAGTGCCACTCTTTCTGAATCTCTTTCTCCAAAATGTTTCCTCTTTTATAGGACTCCAATAAACCAATCAAGACCCACCCAAACGGGTGGAGACATGTCGTCACCTAATCCAATTTAACAACCACTCTTGACTAAATCACATTACCCAGGCAGATGATCTCATTACAGTTTCAAACATACAGTATTGAATAGAGAGTATTCTGCCTTTATGAAATGGGATTTATATTAAAACATGGCTTTTCTTAGGGGCATACTTCCTTTCAAACCAGCACACTATTTAATTCAAATTTCAATTTAAATATGAATTTTAAAAGGCCATAGAGAAATGCAAGAAATATTATCATAAACATAAGGTGATTTTCATGATGAGATTTATAACCAAGGGATTGGGGCATATATTAATGTCGTTTGGTTTATCTTTCTCTGAGTCTCATGCTTGAAAGTAATATTCATCTTTAAAGAGTAATATAATTAATAGGAAGACTATATTATAACTTGTATTAATAAAATTACAAAATTAATTAACTTCTTTATTAGTTTGAATATATAAGGATAATCACTGTCTAAACCATCTCTGCCATTTTGCCTGTTGGATGATGGAATTTGGAAATTCATTCTGGAGAACACAGCTAAAAATAGGTGACGGCTGACTTGAGTCTCAGTGTGCAAGCCTCGCAGTCCAGGATTGTGGCCCTCATATTCCTCTTGGTCTAATAGTATGCAAAATGCTGCATAGACTCTAGTAATAGTTGGGTTTAATCACCAGCTTGTTGTTGCTTTATAGGGCAATGAAGTTAGGGGAGTTTGTAAATGTATCATGGTTATGCCTAAAGTGATTGAATCATAAAAAAGTTAATTCATCTTCTGGCCTTGCAAAATTGATGTCACTTATTTAATTTTCAACACCTGGATTTTAAAGGATCTCATTTTAGTTGGGTGACTGTGGGTTGGCAAAGATCATTATAAAAATGGAAGTCTTACAATTATAAGCTAACTAGAAAAACTGTTAAAAGCTCATTTGAATATGTCTCAGAGGTACCAATAGCTGTCATCATTTGGAATTAATTGCAATATAAAATTAATTATGCTGTCATTACTGAACAGTAACTCTTTTCCCATGAAAAGGCAGGAGAGAAAGAAATGTAGTGCAATCGCAAATGTGCCACTTCCTCAAACTGGGTGTGAAACCCAACATGAGCTTCAGGTTTCATAGTATTGAGGATCTGATTTCGTTCCATACTTTCAAGAAGGTGGGACTATCATTCATTATTTAATTTTTGCCCCCTGCTTCCTCTCATAATTATTTCCTATATAAAGAAAATGCTTAGGTGGGATAGAGTCATTAAATAATGTGTTATTTGGGCTTCTATTATAGCCTACCATCCTAATATAATAGGACTATAAGAAAGAATCATAATTTGTGGCCACCTAATGTGGGTGTAACAGAGGAGAACAAGATGTCCTTGAAGAATGGTTTAACTCCAGCCCTATCATCAGTCCCCAGTTCTGTCTGTGAATAACTTTTTATATAACCTTAGTTGGCTGTAACTAAAATGCCCTCACTTCTGGATGAAAATAGAAAAGTTAAGCTAGAGGAAAATTTTCCAATATTTCCAAAATATTGTTCATAAATATAAGCTCTGTTGATGTGGGTATAGTTTCTCGACCATTCTTTTCTTTAAGACTTTCAAGTCCAAAGGGATTACTGAAGTGCTAGTATATGGGTATATGTTAGGCTGTTTTATAAATGAAATGTATACAATATGTTCATTTTTGATCCTTTTAATTTTTCCATTGTAACCTTGATGACTAATATTGTAAGGATGAGGCATCAGTGGCAAAACTTAATTCCATTGTAGCTAATAAAATAGAACTTTGTTAAAATCATGAAAATTGCTATTGAAAATTACTACTATATACTTACTTGTCTTGGACATATTCAAAGTGGCTTCCGTTTTATAGTTGAATAATTTTAAAACTATCAAGAAGCTTAATTCTGTCAAACTTGATACATTCCATTTTCATCTAAGAGAACTCAGTTATGAGGGGAAAAATAGGTAAAAGAAATATATAAATTAAGTCTTCTCCAATCAATGACATTGGAACTTGAAAAAAAAAATCATGCTATAATTTTCATTTTAGGCCACCCTCATGTATTTTAGCAGTCACAATAATTTAACTTGAAATACATTGGAGAAAAATATTGCATAAAGTTAAGTATAATTCCCCTTATACAGAAGTGAAGCCTAGAAAATATTTTTAATTAATTTGTAACTGAGTGCAAAATAATTACATTAGTCAGAAATTTTAAGTTCATGAAATTCATGTATATACTTTTTGTATTCAATTCATAAACCCTGAGCTGGGTAAACTTAAGACAAATTTCTGTCTTCCACAAATTTTTTGCTTTTTACAAAATCATGTTTCTATGCACTGAAGCTATCTCTTGGGGGAAATTTAAAGAAAAAAAAAGGAACATCCTCAAATAATTATGCTTATATGTTCCTGGTCTTTCATTTTGTATGTCAACTAGAATCAAATTTAAGACTATATATTCCATTCTAGCATATTATTTTAGGGGCATACCCAGTGATTAATGAAATTCAAGAGCTGATTCTCTAAATTTCTAATTTGTTTTCCAATTCTGTTTTTGTTAAGACATAGGAATCTAAAGTGGATTCATATCATCATTTAAAAGAATATAGGACACAGAGAAACACTTTAAGGTTTCAACTTAATCAGATGTAAATAATTTCATGGGATATTGGATTGAATTAAGTGACTTGCATCCTTTTAAAAAAAAATCAACCTTCATTACAACTAGTGCTCTACATCATAAGAGCACTATTGTTTTTTTCTTCAACTTTTGGGCCCTTCTCAAATTAGCATTTTTATTCGGCATTTTTATTAGGCAGAGGAATATGAAATTCTGTGAAGTCTCCATGTATTCAAACTGTGTATTCTATGAAGAACCTGATGTTTCTCTTCTTATAGAGATAGATTCGGTTGGAAATCT
>PVIY010046980.1:0-18132 GCA_004026745.1 Myrmecophaga tridactyla
CACAAAATGGAAACAATTTTGAATTCAGAAAAAACATTCTGCTTTTCTGATTTAATGATGTGGTCACCTGTCTGCAGATATTGGATGAAAATGGGCCACTATAATATTCCTGGAGGGAGCATACATGTGGAAGTGGAATCAAAGAGCAAGAGAATTTTTTTTCATTAAAATAAAAAAGTACATTTAGATTTACATTACATAGGAAAACGAAAGTAAGGGGGTGAAAGTTCCATGGTGAAATAAGACAATTAAGGAAAAAGTGGGGGACAGAGCCCTCCATTTATTCCAAAGCAAATGAAAATGCACACACATACACACACACACACAGTTACACACACAGATTAGGAAACGCTGTGAATATGAAAGAAGGAACACAGGAGGAATATTTGGGGAAATAATGAACACTGAAGTTCAAAGCCAAAGCTCCAAATTAAAACCATGTGAAAGCTCTTTACAGTTAATCAACAGGAGCTCAGTAAATACATTGGGTTAAAATCATACAGATGAACCCATTGCCCCTTAAAACCTAGTGATAGTGTTATAATTCCGTGTGGTCTCATCTCAGAAGGAAGACCCAGCACTTTCCATTTCCTGTTTGAAAGTTTGCAACCAGTGCACCCCATGCAAAATGAACATGAAGCCCAGGTACAGAACAATCAGACTGAGATTGACATTCTTGCTAATTAAACCCGGCACTTTATTTCCAAACCTCTCGTTCCATCAGACGTCATTGAGTAATTACACCCAACAGGAGACTGTCAACCAACACTGTAGGGATGTTTTATCTTCCTCAACTCTCTCATGCAGGACCTTATTAGGACCATTCCATGCCTAATCTTTGCACTGGTATTATGTAATCCCAGGACTCAGGCCATCTGTCCCTCCAAGGTGGAGGCTAAGCTGTGGACCCCTTAGCCATTGCTGGTCCACCATGAGGGAGGTCTGCCAACATCAGGGGGCCTGTTGAGAATGAGGCAATTCTATGTCCAGTGGGGTTGGAGGAGGGCAGGCAGGAAGTGGAAGTAGATCATGTGTGCCTTCTAAAATAGCCAGAGCAAACCATAACTTGGAAGTTCTCCATGATCTTTGCTCTGCTATAAGTACCCTGCCCAGGGATGGCTGGGAATATTTAGATTCCTCCCCTGAATATTCCAGTAGACTTAGTATGGTCCTAATGATGACTCATTCTCTACTCCTTTCCACTAGTTCCCTCTCCTTTCCCCATCAGTAAAGCTGTGGACTTGACATATAGTTTGCTCTTCCCTCTTCCATTCTGAATTACACTATTTGTCTCCTTATCTTGCAATTCTGAATCAATTCCAAGTGGGCCATGCTTTTGTCCTCCATTTGCCTCTTCCTTGATCATCTTCTGCTCTTCACGTGGATCCCAGAGTGCCGACTTTAGTAGATCCATCAGCCAGACCCCCTTGTCCTTGCAGGAGGCTCCTCTCACAGTCCCTCCCCACCATACCTCAGCTGGGTAATGAGGTGACATAATGTCTCTATAGTGACTAAAGTTGTGCCTGGTTCCTTCAGGCCTCAATCTGTAAAGTGCTTTCTTTACAAGCCTGAGCACTTGACCCTCCCTTGTTGTTTTCTTAACCCTGCCTGCACCTCTACAAATAAATTCCTTTTCATTTAAACTCCTAACCAATCCAGTTACCAATGCTACTCATGATTTGCAAGTTTACTTCCTTGTCTAGCTACAGGAATTACACATACTCACCCCTACCCCTGTACATGCAAAAGAGCATGGCTTCAGAATCAGGCACATCTAGTTAAATAGTCATCCTATTTAACAACTCTTTTGTTTGGGTTATTGAATCTCTATGTTCGTTGGTTTGAAGCTTTTATGTACCCCCAGAAAAGGCCATGTTCTTTTATTCTATGCGTGCAGACCTGTTGTGGGTGGTAAAATTTTGGTTAGGTTATTTCAGTTGAGGAGTTGCCCCAAGGTGGTTCTTAATCCTTTTACTGGAGTCCTTTATAAGAGATGAAATTAAGAGAAGCTCATAGAGAAAATCCCCAGAGACACTAAGAGAGTACCCACAGAACCTCAGAAAGAGGAATCAGAAGCTGAAAGCAATGAAATCCCAAGCAAAAGACAGCAGATGTCACCATGTGCCTTCCCCCATGACAGAGGTAACCCAAATGCCAGCAACCTGTCTTCAGAGTCCAGGTATTGTCTTGTGGATGCTTTGAACTAGATATTTACATGACCTAAGAACTGTAAATTCTGTAATAATGCCCATTGTAAAAGCCAACCCATTTCTGGTGTATTATATTCTGGCAGCTTTAGTAAACTGAAATACTATGAGTCTCAGTTCATGCAAATATGAAATGAGGACCATATACTATAACTCATAGGGCTATGATGCTGAAATGAAATAACATAGCACATTTCTTGTGCCCCCAACTGGCAGTAGGTTTCTCTCCCTTATTCCTCCTTCAGCTCCATTCACATATTCCAGTTCCTGCCTGGCCACCGACCTCTAATTTTGTTTCAATCTGGTTATCTGACCTGGTGCCATGTGCTGTCACTCTTTTTTAGGCCTATATCTGGGTAGCCCTGCACACGTAGCAAGGGATTTTCTCACAAGTGTTCTCTTGAGCCTCACTCCCTCTACATTAAGAATAGGGTGGGCATGGTGGCTCAGCAGGCAGAGTTCTCGCCTGCCATGCCAGAGACCTGGATTCGATTCCTGGTGCCTGCCCATGCAAAAAATAAATAAATAAATAAAAATAAAATAACAAAAAAAAAGAAAGAAGGACCTGCTATTTCTAGAAGAGGACACCGAGGCAAAGAAACAGATGAAATGACTTGTCCAAATTCACCCCTAATTCCAGTAGCAGAGGCGGGCAATAGTGACTCAGTAGCAAGTCATCGCCTGCCATGCTCTGGGTTCAATTCCCAGAGCCTGCCCAAGTCAAAAAAAAAAAAAATTCCAGTAGCAGAACTGCTGTTAGGAGTCAGTCTCCTGTCTCCAATGCTGGGGATCCATTTTGAACCCCGTTGCCTCTGCTGTCTTGGAAGAGAGCTCACCCAACACGTAGCTTCTTTTTGCTCTCCTGGGTGTGACTGTCTGACTATGATGAAAAGCCCTTTTATCACGAAACCTGGGACCGGGTTGGGGGAGGCTGGAAAGGAAACAGGAAGTCACTCTGGTCCCAGAATGAGCTGCCACACCTTGCATGCAAGGGCTTGAACGGAAACAGACTGACTTCTCAACTTGATGAATTGGCAGCTGGGCACCCAGCTGCTGGGTGTTTCCATCCTGAGTGAAATCCTTGCATCACATGCCATGAGTGAAAAACCAATGGAAACCAGTGCTAATTAAGAACTTGCTCATCCCTCAGCCCTCCAAAATATTGCCTCAATGGGCACGGCAATACATGGCACAAGTTTGTTCAACCAAGGGTGGCCTAGAATGAATGCAAAGTTATCAGTTCAAAAGCAAAGAAAAAGTTGCACACATTACCAAAACTTCTTTAAAAAACAAGAAATTAATGCAGCAACATGCAAACAAAGGCAAGATAGAAGGGGGAGAATTGTTTTTTGAGGTTTGCTACTGGAGACATTACTTTTAAGATTCATGTCAGCCAAACAAAGAAGGAAAGGAAACATAAGTCTCACTTTCATGAACTATATAAAATAGACTGATAAAAGGAGGTTAAAGAAAGATTCTGAACCACTCTCTCAACAAAGAATTTTTGAGAAGGAAATATTTTCTTTCATCAACATCAAAATATCTAATAAAAAGCTTAGAGAAAGTTGCTACAACTACTTTGTTTAGAACATAATTTTCAAATTGTCTATTTCCTTCCATTTAAAAAATCCTTAATTTATAGAAAATGGATGAAATGGTGAATAATAAAGACGAGATTGGTTGAATATTTGGCAAATGAACTTCCTCCAAGCATAACCACTGCACCCATTTCATTGCTAAAATTCCTGGCCAGAGTAATTTGTGTTTATGTCATCATTCAATTGACAATTAAGGCAGTCAAAATGAATAGATTGTTCAGGACCAGTGATCAAACCAACGCAAAACTCAACCTTGTACATAAGGGTTACTGTCATTTTCCCTTCTTATAAAAACAATACATTCCCCCTGCCAAAAAGGGAGAAAACAAAGGAGATCACAAAGCAATGTCTGTAATTTCATACGCCAGAGGTATTCAAGGTCACAATTGTGGGGAATGCCTCTCCATGTTTTTCTAATTCTCAAATAAACAAAATAAAGAATATGTGAAAATAAATCATATATGATATAAATTATATAAAAATAAATTAAGTTAAAAGCTATACAACAATAAAGACAATAGTAGAATTATAAAAATAAATATAATTTATTTTATTAAATGGTTATACTGCAATTTACTGAATCAGTCTCTTCTTGTCGGTCATGTATACTGGGTCTGATTTTTCACTGTTATAAATCAGTGAAATTCTCTTCTTAATGTTTAAAAGAAATTTAGTCTCCTGACTATAGCTGAAAAGGAAAACCAACAGATTAAACCATGCCATACTTTCACAGACTTTCCACGTTACGTTACGCCCTGGTACCTTTGCATCCGTTAGACCCGCCATCTGAAATGCTCCCTCCCTCTGTTCGTCTGCCAACAAACCCCTCACTGTTGGCAGAAGCACTTAACTGTTCTATCCCATATGCTTCCACTAAGGAGAAAGGGTTTGCACTTCATTCCCAGGGTGGGAGGTGGGGGGGGGGGATTAATATGAGAAGCATGATTCCAACTCTTCTTTCCCCCTCACTCGGTCGTCCCTGAGAGGAGTGATGCAAGAATATCTAGCATTAGTAGTGAGTCCACTTCTCTCCAGTGGAGCTCTCTTGTGACCTCTTTCTCCTTGGCTTTGGTTGCAGTTGGACTTGATGGGGTGGGGGAAGCTGGCATAGCCACACTGGTCACCATACATATTCACACTGCAGACTCCATCACCCCCTTGCAGTACTACCCAAAGGTCTTCACATAAAAGGACTAGAAAGTCCAGAGGACCCAAGTTTCATGCTCCCACCTAGCCTAATGAGTTATACATTCCAAGTAGATATTTAGATTCCTATCTGATTGGTGCTTAAATCTCAAAAGACTTCCCTGGGGCATCTCACTGACAACAGAACTTGTCTTTTGCTGATGCATTTTATAGCACTCGCTACACTGAATTCTAGTTATTTGCTGACATGTTCATATCTCTCTTGAGCCTAAGACATCTTTGAAGGCAGAAATTATGTCAGCTTCATCTTCTTAATACTACCTGCACCTAGCAGCTACTTAATAAAAACTTATTAAATAAGCAAATGGCAAATGGAAGGCAGTGTTACATATTTCTAAACAATCAGACCACCTTTGGCCCAGATGTGTTCCTTAGACAGATTATTAAATCATAAGAAGCTCCTAGAACACTAGATCGCCTGGAGGCCTTGTTGAAAGGATTGATGAACTGCCTTCAGAATTTCTGACCAGCAGATCTGGGACCCCAGCATTTGCATTTCTAATAAGCTTCCAGGTAATGCTGATACTGCTGGTCCAGGGACCACATTTTGAGAACCACTGTGCTAGAGCAAATACTCTGAAACTAACTCTACATCGGAATCACCAAATCAACTAACTGGAAATTTGCTGTGATTTTTTTATGATCCAAAGATTTTTTAATTCAGAAATTGGACCCAGGAGTCAGATACTCCATAAATCACCTCATTACTCTCTTGTAGCAAATCATTGGATCATTGGATTAAGCTAAATTTTAAATGAGATATAAAAAAATAATTTATAGGCCATTTCTTTTGTGACTTAGCTGAATTATAGAGTAACTAATACAATTTTCTAGGGTCAATCTGTCTCAAAATAGCTTAGTACCCCTCTCCAGGGTTTTGGCTAATCTCCATTCTCTAATTCCTGATCTTATCATACACTATAAGGTCTATTCTTCTGAACTTTCTTGTCTGGATACAGAATATCCTCAGAATAGCAATCCTTCAATCAACAAATACTAATTAGGCACTTACTAAGTGAAAACCATTATGGAGTCAGCAAAAGAAAAAGAAAGAAGGGAAACATTTATTTGTAGGCTGGAAAGATCTTATCAGCTGCTTGGTACAATAAAAAGTAGACAAGCACACCACACCCAAATTCAAATTTTTAAATAAATGATAATTATCAAAGGATTTGTGCAGACAGAAAATGCTAAAGTAACTTGGAGGGAGAGGAAGATGGGTCATCCAAAAGCAGGAGAAATAAAGTGAAACTTTTAAAAGGAGGTGGCACTATAGAGCTGCACCTGAAGATAGAATTTAGGGGGCAAGATTATATATAATTAGAATAAAGTTCCAAAAGACTTTGAGATTCAAGTCAATTGCAGTAGGATAGTCCTAGGGATAGAAGCAAGCCATCTTGACTCCTATCAAAACAGCAAAGGTATTTAACTATCAGCTGTCATCTGCAAAATGACATTGCTCTGGAAGTGCATGAACATTCATACCCTTAGGGCCATCTGGCATTTTCTGGCTAGGAGAAGCTCTTGTGCTGAAATGCAAAAATAGTAGCAGTCAAAATAGCACAGAGAAAATGGTAACCTCCATTTATTGATGTCTTAATTGGAGTCAATTGCTACTGGACTTTACAGAAAGCAGATTGATTTAGGTTAGCCCTGTGTCCCTGGAATGCCTTTTTTGAGTAGGTGGTAAAATTGCTCAGTAATGGGCGGCTGCCGTGGCTCAGCAGGCAGAGCTCCGACCTGCCGTGGTGGAGGTCTGGAGTTCGATCCCTGGTGCCTCCTGCCCATATGCAAATTAAAAAAAAAAATTGCTCAGTAATTATTACCTCTGGGAGAAGATATTAAGGTAGAAATCAAGTGGACTGACAATGTTAAAGTTTTGTTGAGCTTATGCTCCTGGAAAATAGGGACAGGAAAGAAATCCCCCATCCCACCCCACCACCAATATTTTGTGTTCCCAGAAACAGTTCCCTGCAAAGACTACATGACTTAAGTAAGACTTACCAAGGCCAGATACTGACACTCCAATTCCCGTTCTTTGTCTTCATAAATGTTTAGCTGAATTGTTTGTCCCCAGTGACCAATCTAGACTAAATGTTCACTATCTTGACTTGACCAAACTATAGTCAGTCTACTCTAATTTGCTCAGGCTCCCAAACTTTGGCCCACCGATGCGCACTAGAACTCAGAACACACCTCCTCAATGGCCCCTCCTGAGGATTTGCTGACCTCAGAGACAGCATTATGTGGTCCACTGTTCAATCCCTCCACTTGCTCATTTCATTCCCTAACACACAGTTCTTTCTAGCCTTGTTCACTCTTTCCCCTAAAGAGAAGTGCTTCTCAGCCTGAGCTTTGAGGAATTTTGAGATTTTATGATTAGAGCCGTTCCCCTATTGTCATAACCCCCTCCCCTTATTGCAATAATTCTTTTGAATAAAGTCTCTCTTTATCTAAGCCCTTATTTGTTATTTATTTAACAACTGGGATGTAAAAATGGTAGCACTTAAAATGGCACAGAAAAAGCAGTGAACCCTGTTTATTTTATTTTATTACTATTTTTTTCACTTTTTTTCACATGAGCAGGCTCCAGGAACCAAACCTGGGTCTCTGCATAGCAGGTGAGAATTCTGCCACTGAGCCACCATTGCCTGCCCTGAACTTTGTTTATTGTCATGGCTTAGTATATAGAGAGGTAAGAGTCAATAACTGTTAGACTTTCTAGAAAAGAGTTAATTTTTTGAGCCCTCAGGATCTGGAATGCCTTTCTCTAACACATAATTAAATTGCCCTTTAATTGTTGCCTTTGGAAGAAGAAGTTAAGGTAGAAGTTAAATGGACCCATGAAGAATTTTTGGATAGTCATATATATGACTATCTATTCCTTAATTTAATGAAGCAAGCACCATTAGCAATGATGTCATCTAGGATGACCTTAGTTTATTGAAAACCATGTAAAACTTCCTAAAATTATTCCATAACTTAATGTTCTACTCATCCCATCATGTAAATATGGTACCACCTCTGAAATCAGAAATAGGAAATATTGAAAATCTTTGAATCAAAGGTAAGATTCACTGAGATAAGATACAATTGCTTTGAGCATTTCTACCAGTGATATTGAGGGCTAGCTATAGATGAATAGGATTCTGAAGATGATAGTCATTGCCTCGTTGCTGACTTACTCTTATAAAACAATCTGCCCACCTTCACAGCTTTGGCTTAAGGGGCATGACTAGGTCACTGCATTTTTCCCAATAAATCTAATTCCCTAATTGCTCCACAAGCAATAGGTGGCATACTCAATTGAACCTTTATAAAACAGATTCTCTCTCATGGGAATTTGGATTTGGCACACTGAAAGATTAGAGCAGTTACTATTGGGAGTCAAGACAAAGTCATGTAGACTTGAGCTGGTGACCACAGTGAGACATAAGCAAGCAGAGGAACCAATCTTTGTAGAAAGAACATGCAGCTTTACAGAAAAGATGCTAGGTGACTTTCCAGTTCTTAAGGTGCTCAGGAGTTCCCCAAAACAAAGATCCCCTTTGTCTCCCATCATTATTTTAAGAGGGAGATGACTATAAACACATCCACTGAGCATGGCTGCTGAAGGGCTTACCCACAATGCAGAGGTACTTATCCATTGCAACTCAATTTATGTAGCCCAGTGGGTCTATTCATTTGCTTCGAATTATCTGTTTGATTAAACCTTCATAATCATCTTCAAAACGTTGTCTTTGAACATGTATAACTTTTAAGTGAATAGATGCCACAGCTGGATCCAAATGGCACCATACTGGCTCCTCTTAAAACCCTTGGAGTTCCTTCAAATACTGTGAGAAACCCACTGACAGCATCCTAAGACTTCACGGTGGTAACATGAATGCCTGGGCACTAATTTTTGTAGTCAAAAACTTTCCAAGGCATTTTTGTCTTGCCACCTATAATAATTAGAGAAATTTTCACAGGAGATAGCCATTTTACTCATTCACACATTGCCTCCATGGACGTCAGTCATGAGGTCAGGAATTGTCATGAATCTTACAAGACACAACTTTGACAAAGAGCCTTCCACAAAAGTGTTGTGAAAGGAGGCTTCACAAATGATTGATCCACACCTCTGGAAGCTATTTTCATTTCATATGCATTCTTCATATCATTCATCAACAGGTTCTACCATAATTCTGAGATAAATGTCTCTAGAAAAATCTTTCTTGTCCCTTCCACCCAAACCTTCAGAAACTTGCTCTGGGTTGGATGACATCTTGTATTTCCCCACATATCCCCCTGGGTATACATTTATGTTTGAAAGTGCATATCACGGCATGATGGCATTTTTGAAACATTAATTTTTTTCTTTTCTGATATTTTCCCCCTTACTCGTTGCTTTAGTTTGTAAGCTGCCAGAATGCAATATACCAGAAGTGGAACAGCTTATAAAAAGGGAATTTATTAAGTTGCAAGTTTATAGTTCTAAGGCCATGAACTTATCCAGAGAGAGATACCTTAACTCCAAAGAAAGGCCTAATGAAGTGCAGGGTTTCTCCCTCAGCTGGGAGGGCACATGCCCAGGTCTTCTAGCTTTCTTTCATTTCATAAGGCTTTTCTGGGGCATTTTCCTTCTGGATCTCCAAAGATCTCTGGCTGTGTGGGCTCTGTTGCTTCTAAAGCTTTTTCCAAAATGGTTCCCTCTTAAAGGGCTCCAGTAAGCAACCCCAACTTGAATGGACAAAGACACAACCTGATGGAATCCATCTAATCAAAAAGAACCACCCATAATTGGGTGGGTCAAATCTCCATGGAAACAGTAAAAAGAACACACCCAGCAATATTGAATGAGGCTTAAAGGACATGACTTTTCTGGGGTTGTAACTCAGCACATTTGTTTAACTTTTTAACTCTTGTTTAACTCATACTTCCACCCACTGCTCCTACTCCTTGTCAAACTTATAGTGTCTTTTAGATTCATAATCTCCAAGAAGGATAGAAGACAGGAATGGTTTACTGGTCTAGCTTTTGTTTTTTCTAAAGCCTCAACAACTAAGGACATTGTACTAAAATACCTCAATAGAAACGGTATTTCATAGACAGATGACAGGTCTACAGGCCACTCAAAAAGTTGTGACACCCCCCCACCTCCATGCACTTAGGGCCTCAATGAGGTAAGTGGTCCTCAAAGGTAGGTGGCATCTAAAGCCCTGAATTCCCTCTCTGGGAAAATACCCCAAACAATGACCTGTTTAGACTTCCAGGGAATTGAAACTATCAGCATTCCTAGTGTGGATAAAGTACCTTCCCTCCGTATTTTGGGCTTCATGATTCTGTGGGATCCCTAGTAAGTCTACAGTAACAACAAAGATGAAACTTTCTGCTAACAGTTTTAGGATTAGAATTAGGTTCAGATAAAGGAAATATAATAGAAGGCCCACTTTCTAAAAGTAAACTTTATGCATGCAGTATCTGTTCGCTGCAGTGACTGCAAACAAGTCCTAAGTATAATCCTCAGCAGCCTGAGTGAGAACGTGTTTGCCCGATATCTTCTACAGACACACTGAAGTGAGTGTTTCTGTGATCCAGGAACCCTGTGGGCAAGAATATTTTGGCCCCTGTATGAAGGACAAGGTTATCCTTGGAAGCTACTCATTTAATATCTGTGGTGCCTGATAGAGAGGTTAGTGAGAGCAAGGATTCTTGATGGGATTAATACTCTTGGTTAATTTTAACTACTTATGAAAAACTATTTAAGAAGAGATATGTACTGCCTGTTATTATCTAATTTTTTTCATTTGTTTTCTTTCTTTTCAGTCATTCTTTCTTCATTTGTTTTTTAACAAGCACCATATTTTATCTCCAGAAATATTGTTAGGTGATAAGCATTAAGATAAGAGATGAGGAGATTTCAATGTAAAAAAAAAAAAAAGAAATCCCATTAAAAAAAATCTGTGCATGGGGAAGTATCTAGCTCAAGACGATAGCTACAGCACGTGCATGTACCATCCCTCTGCCAGAAATCCCACTAAAACAACAGCATTGGAGTACAAAGATATAAAAACCAAAAGCAATGAAGAAATTGTAAGGCAAGATCTTTAGCAGCTGAGAAATTTCAACACATTTCTTGAAAATGAAAGCAGATGGAAACATGTTCATGGATGAAAAAGAGTTGAGGATCCAAAGCCCGAATATGAGCATGAGGGACTTGCTGGCAAAGCAGCTGTCAGTTGTCCTAGCAGACAGCCAATGGATACAGGCTTAAGGTTAGTGGTTCCCCTCCCATATAGACAGGGCAGTGGGCATCATGTTTTTATCTTCTAAAGAGAGAGGGGGCTCACTGGAGGCTCTTCTCTAAAACAAATGAATGGGCTGACTGGAGAGGGACTTGTATTTTAGTGTGGGAGTTGGCCAGCAAGTAAAACTCTTCTTCTCCTGACATTTGAGGGAAAAGAGATGCAAACTGTCTAACTTAAGGCTGGTTCCCCATCTAAAAGCAAAATATGCCAGTTACTTAGTCCTCTACATGTGCACAGAGAGCCTTGTCTGTCTTCTTATTCAGGGGAGAAACCAACAAGAGATGTATCATCAATAAAATTTCAGAAGAAATGTAAATTGGATGTCTACCATTATCAAACTAATCTTTCCTTTATAAATATGGATGTATAAACAAGGTCACCACACATTTGAAGACAACCACCAGAAAGAAACAAAAAGACTAAGACATTAAAAATCTTAAGGGTAGTTCAGTGGTAGAATTCCCGCCTGCCGTGAGGTAGACCTGGCTTCAATTCCCTGCTCATGCACTTCCCAAAAACAAACAAACAAGCAAACATACAAATGAAAAATCAAACAAAAACAAAAATAAAAATTCAGCAAATGGTGCTACAATAAGGGGATTCGCACAAGGAAAAAGAATGAAATGAGACTCCTGCCATACAGCACACAAAGACAAAAAAAATCTTAAGGAAATATAAATAATTCAGGAACCAAGAGATATTTTTTTAAATATTTAATGACATCTTCAAAAAGCTTTAAGATAGTGTATTCATAAAACAAGAAAAGTATGATTCAAAAGGGAGCAAACGAGGACTAGGAAAGATACTTGTAAATTCAAAATATAATATTTAAATACAAAATTCAACAGAAGAGCTGAAATATAAAGCCAAAAAACTGTCCTAGACTTTAGGGCAAAAAGCAAAGAGACTGCAAATTTGAGGGCAAAAAAGAGATAAGCTTCAGGGAGGATTAATACAGGAATTTCAAAAATCCTACTGCTGGCTAAGAGTGATTGCAGAAATAGAGAACCGAGAAAATGGTTGGGAGAATTTTTAAGGAACTAGAAGGATATTTCCTCAAACTGAATAAAAAACAAGTCTTCACATTATGTGACTCTATTGAATACTGAGGAGGATAAATGAAAAAAAGCTGCTTAGATAGCAAATTCTTTTGAAATTTCAGAACACAAAGGATGAAGAAAAAAATCTTAAAAGTTTCCAAAGGAAAAGGCAGAGAACCATCCAACTTTTTACTAGTCACATTGTAATTCAGAAGATAATAAATCAATAGTTGAAAGTTCTAGGGGAAAATTACTTTTAACACTTAATTCTTTACCCAGTTAAATTATTAATGCAGTATAAGAGTAAAATAGAAATATTTTTAGATATGCAATGACCCAGTTTATAAGTTGTGCTTCTAATCAAGTGCCCTGTGTGTGCATTCAAGAAAAAGATGGAGAAGATGGCATAGAATCCAGAACTACACATTAATTCAAGTAGTTACCAAAGAAAAGCCCAAGGATGATGGCTGTGAAGAAGGACTGGAAAACACTGGGTCTATATTATAGCATTCTGGGAGGGGCCATGCTGTGGGAGCTGGGAGGGTATAAAATGATTGCATTTGGTTGTAAGCATTGCTGAAAGGCTGGATACATATGAGATTATGGTAGAGATGCAAGATTCTTTTTAATTAAAAAAAATCCAATTAGAAGCACCTGGTAAACATGTTAAAAAAAGAAAAAAGTAAAGGTCTGAAAATGGAAAGAACGAAAATATGACCTGATTTTGAGTGACTGATATAAGAATAGAAACTACATGTGACATTCAATCTGGGAACATTCTGTTTCAAAGTGCACAGGAATTATGACATTAGACCTGTAGAGAAGGAAATGTAATCATTAGCTCCTTACTGGGTTCTGCAGTCAACATTTATACAGTCTTAATAATGTCAATGCTGCTTATTAGTTTTCCTGTTTTAGAATCTACCTAGAGATAAAGCACAGAAGACTTAATTATGATCATAGAATAGAATCTAAATGTTATCAACTTTAACAAAGTGTAGCCACAGCTGACAAACAATGTAAGATAAGGGAGGATGAGAGAGAGAGGAAAGGGTCAAGGGTTAAAACCTTACAAAGTTCTGAATTAAGCAATACTATGTAAGTTTATGGAATAAAATACAGAGATTTATTACTAATATTTATTGTCATGGTAACCAGTAGAAGACCTATTTATATAAATACAATCACCAAGTCTGTAAAAAGGGAGAAAAGCAGGTAGGGAGTGTATAACGTAAACCTCATCTCTTGCAGTAGAGGGTCAATAGATCTTGATTAAGAGAATCAGTTAAATTATTTTTTTGCCCTGAGACTTCCAGTTAACCAAGAAGGCAGCATAAGAAACTTCAGGGTGCCATTCCCACCACAGAATTTTGAACAACCAGCAAAAACTGGCAGGTCCATCTTCCTCAAAACTCTGGAAAATGGTTAAAGAGTTGCAGTAACTTGGTGAATGCAGAATCAAGAAAACACAACTGTAAATAAGGTAGGACAATCTTGTAGCACCCTTATTTGCCCCTTCCACAACCCCTTCTAGTGCAACGTGGAGTCAGCTTTCATTCCCATTGTGAATCTCTAGCTCTGTTCCAGAGAGAGAGGGGAATAATCCCTATGGATACATTGTGGTGCCTGCATGCCCATGCCAATCTATTGGGTGGCAGACTAAAAAAATGAACAAGGAAGTTCACCTCTGGCTCATCTTCCAAAAACTCACATGGTAGGCAGAAGCAGCTTGCAGAGAGCTCAAGCAGTGTAAGGAACAATTAAGACAAAAGTGGCCTGGAGAAAAAGATCCCTGCTTTGAAACATTCAACAGAGCACCCAAGAGGAAGTGGAAAGTCTAATTCATAGAGAATAGAAGAGACATTTGGATACCTGTAGTCTCTATGGTTAAGTGTGAACACAAGATAAGGACAAAACACAGACTCAGAGAAAATGGAGAAAACACTGCACTTCACATTCACCTCAGGCTGATCTTGGTAGAGGGCAAAACTCTGCAGGAGAGCACTCACCAACACAGAGCCAATTTGTTAAGACTGTGAAAGAAGTTCTTGCTTTGGTTTGTTTTTGGTAGCTCCTGACACTCAAGGAAATCTCTGTCACATAACTAACTGGATATAAATTTAAGGAACAGACAGCTCAGATACAAAATCCCATTTAACACATTTAAGTATAAATTGTGCAACAAAAGATTAGGAGGAAAAGAAATAGGAAATCATAGCCATTCAAAGGAATAAGACAAAAATTCAGAAATCATCAATGAATAAAGACAGTATTTAAACAATCCAGACAGAGACTTTTTAACAACAACCAAAAAAAAAGTCCCACAGATAAGGGGTAAATTTAATTGGGTAGACTGAACTACTAGTGGTCAATGAGAAGGAGGGTTAAAGGGTATGAGATATATACGCCTTTTTCTTCTTTCTTTTTATTTCTTTTTCAGGAGTGCTACAAATATCCTAAAAATGATCATGGTGATGAACACACAACTATGTGATGATATTGTGAGTCATTGATTGTACACCAATATGGACTATAAGCATTTGAAGATTTGTCAATAAAAATATTTTATAAAAAGATATAGTGGTGGTCTAATAAATATATGTTGAATGAAAAAAAGGCCCACATTCAAAGAGATAAAGAAAACACAGAAAAAGAACTAATGGATATCATAAAAATGATGAAGGAATAATATGAGAATCTCAATGAAAAGTTAGAATTTTTTAAAGGAACCAAACTGATAGAGTGGAGCTGAAGACCACAACTGAAATGAAAAATTCCCTAGAAGGTTTCAACAGCAGATTGGAGCTGGCAGCACAAAGAATAATTGAACACAAAGGCAAGACAATTGAAACAACTAAGGTTGATGAGAAAAAAGATAAAGGAATAAAGGAAAGTGAACAGAGCCTAAGAGACTTGTCAGACACTTTCAAACATACCAACATGTGCATTATGGGAGCCACATAAGGAGAAGAAAAAAAGAAGTAGAGGAATATTCAAGAAATAATGGTAGAAATCTTCCCAAACTTCAAGTAAGATGTGAAAATGCATATTCAAGAATCCCAAGGAATCTCAAACAGGATAAATTTGAAGAGAACCACATGTAAATACAGAGTAGTCAAGCTGTTGAATGCCAAAGACAAACAGCATGCTATTTACAAGGAGCCCTAAGACGACAAAGTCCTGATTTCTCATCAGAAATGAGGGAGGCAAGAAAGCAATGGGATTAAATATTTAAAGTGCCGAGAGAAAATTTTTGCCAATCAAGAATTTTATATCTAGTTAAACTCTCTTTCAAAAATGAAGGCGTGATTAAGATATTCATAGAAAAACAACAGCTGAGGAGGTTTGTCACCACTAGTCCTACCCTACAAGCAATGCTAAAGGGTATGTTTCAGACTGAAAGGAATGGACGCTTGACAGTGGTTTGAAGCAGCATCAGGAAATAAGGCCTGTGGCAAAGATAAGCCTTTTGGTAACTACAAATGCCAGTACTATGATATTGTACGTTTGGTATGTAATTCCACATTTTACTTGTTGTGGGTTCTAAAATGAAAATGCAGAAAAAGCAACGATAAATCTATGGTTTGGGATGTACAATGCATAAGGCTATAATTTGTAGCTAGTACAACAAAAGGTTTAGATGATGGATGGGCTGTACGAAATATGTTTGTGGTTGGTATTGAAGTTAAGATGGTATCAAATCAAATGTGATTGCTAAAGATTTAGGATGTTAAAATTAAGCCTTTTGGAAAACACAAAGGAAGTATCTGAAAAAACATGTATAGAAGTAAATAAGAAGGGATTCAAAATGGTACACTGCAAAAAAATCAAATGAATATGAAAGGAGGCATTAATGGAAAAATTGAGGGAAAAAAAGGTATACAATATACAAAGGCCAAAGAGCAAAAGACAGAAAAATTCCTGCATTTTTTAAAAATTTACTTTAAATTTAAATGGACATAATTTTCTTAATATTTAAATTTAAATTTAATTTTAATTTTTAAAAATTAAATTAGTTTACTTTAAATTTAAATGGATATAATTTCCTGTCAAAATGCAGAGAATGGAAGAATGGATTAAAAATCATCATCTAACTATATAATGTTTACAGGAGACTAATCTTAAATTTAAAACCACAGGTAGGTTGAAAGTGAAAAGATGGAAAAAACATAAACCATGCAAATAGCAGCCAAAAAAAAGAGCTGGTTAGGTATTCTAATACCAGAAAAAATAGACTTTATATTAAAATTATTACAGAAGAAAAGAAGGTCACTGTATGACAATAAAGGAGTCAATTCACCAAGATGACATAACAGTTTTAAATATATATGCACCTAACAGCTGAGCCCCCAAAATATATGAAGCAAATATATAACAGATATGAAGGGAGAAGTATACTGTTCTACATTAGTATTAGGAGACTTAAATACACTGCTTTCAATGGTGGCGAGAAGATCTAGGCAGAAGATCAATAAGGAAATGGAGGATTTGAATACTATAAACCAGTTAGACTTAACAGACATATATAGAATGCTTAACCTAACAGCAGCAATGTGCATATTCTTCTCTAGTGCACATGGATCATTATCCAGGATAGGCTACTTATCACAAAACAAGTTTCAATCAATTTAAAATTATTGAAATCATACCTTTATCTTATCTGACCAGAAATAATGACTCTAGAAATCAATAAAAGCAGGAGAACAGGAAAATGCACAAATATGTGGGAATTAGTCACACATTCTCTTAAGCAATCAAATGGTCAAAGAAGACGCTACAAAGGAAATTAAAAAGTATCTTGAGATTAATGAAAACATAAATAGCCTACCAAGAGTTTGGGATACAGCAGAAGCAGAATTGAGGAGGAAATTTACAGCTTTATATGTATAAATGTAAAAGATAAAAGATTTCTAATCAGAGACCTCACCTTATAACTGGACTATCTAGAAACAGAAGAGCAAATGAACCCAAAGCAAGCAGAAGAAAAGAAATAAAGATTAGAGCAGAGATAAATGAAATAGAAAATTTTAAAACAGTACAGAGAATCAAAGTAACTAAAAGTTGTTTCCATGAAAAGATCAATAAAATCAACAAACCTCTAGCTAGTCTGAAAAAGAAATTCTTGAAAGAGGGAAGATATTAATAAATAAAATCAGAAATGAATGGAAGGACATTGCTCCAAAACCTTCAGGAATAAAAAAATAAGAGGATTCTATGAACAATTGTATGCTAACCAGTTAGATAATCTTGATGAAATGAACAAATTCTTACAAACAAAAAATTAATTAGACTGACTCAAGAAGAATTAGAAGATCTCAGCAAACCAATAACTAATTAAGTTATTGAATCACTAATCAAAAACCTCCCAACAAAGAAATACCCAGTACCAGATGGCTTCATAGGGGAATCCTAACAAACAATTCAAAAAGAATTAACACCGGAGGGGGGCCAAGATGGAGGCTTAGCAAGGTGCGCGTTTCAGTTCGTCCTCCAGAACAACTACTAGATAACCAGAAACAATACAGAACAGCTCCCGGAACCACGATAGTGACTGAACACACAGCGCGCCCAGAACTGGAGCAGCTTAGACCGACGGCAACTCGCCAGATCTGTGAGTTCCCCAAAGCCGCGGCAGCCGGCGGCCGGCGCCCGGCGCCCCTCCCCCATAGGCGGCTTCGCGGAGAGAAAGGAAACAGTAGCAGGGACTGAGTCCAACCAAGCGCCAATTGCGACATTAATAAACAAATTCTGATTACGAAAAATAGGCCCCCAGCTCACGCGAAACCGGGCA